>JAPMNZ010935243.1:0-17227 GCA_029875035.1 Pomatoschistus microps | reverse complement strand
GGTGCAGTGGAGGGCCATGTTGATGACCCGGGGGAGCTAAATGTGGGTTAATGCCCGACTGGGGCTGCCCGGGGTGGGGCATGGGGAAGTCCATGGGCAGAGGGGCCTGAGGGCCTAACTGGAAGTGCCGGCAAGAGGTAGCATGGCTGTGCTGCTGCTGCTGCTGTTGCCGGCTGAAATGGGATCCTGCAGGAGATAAGAAAGCAGTCAGCACAGAGCAGACATCAGCTGGCATTAATAGTGGCTGAAATGTGTCACTGTGTGTGTGTGATATAGCATGTTAATGAAGCCCTATCTCTTACCTAGAGTGAACATACTTCTGTGGGTGGAAAATGGTTACCACAGAGCCATGAGCATGAATACCATGTTTTGGTGCTGAGCTTATCGGAATTCCGATCTCTGGTTCGACTGCCGGTCTTCGGATTCACAGAAGGAAACCGGATCAAAAAGGTAAAGTCAGCATTTGCTACCGCTTCAGCGAAGCTCGCTTTTACGCATAGGTCTTACATTTGCAGCTGACAGTGCAAGTACAAGTGTCAATGTAATTATTTAAATGTTGTCTTGAGTAGCTGCCAGAGAAACCCCATTTGACACTAGCACACTGAAGACTGTAACAGCACACAAAGCTGTACTATTCAATAGCCTTACTAAGGTCTATTTAAACCACATGAGTTTAGAGGAAAGAGTCTTTTTTTTCTCTTTCCAACCACAGCTATTTGGCAACTACAGAGAACAGACTGCTGTCAGAGCTCAGAGAAGACATGCTAAACCCTTCCTTTCAAACGATGTATTGTTATTAATCATTATACTTACAACAGCCCATTTGATCAAAGATGAAACACATTTTGTCAATCACATTTTTAAACCCATTCTGAATTCATCCGTAAATTAGCTTTTCATATTTTGAAAACGTCAAGTTCTATGAAACACTTTGATGGAGTCACAAGATATGATTATGTATAGAATGGAAATATTCAAATGTATAAATTACTATTTTGGCAAAGTCTACATTGCATTTACATAAAGAGTATGTTTGGAAAATGCAGTGTTTGTAGTATACGACAGTAATTTGAGCAGTGGGGGATAATGGATTCTTCATGTGTAGTCTGTACGGCTGAGCAGACGGGCTATGACCTTGTAGTGGGGTCACAGACTGTGCTCTACACACCACTACAGTTTTCTAATGTTGGCAACACTGCATTTCCAAATCCTCTCTGTCAAAACGATCACCATGAATGACAGCAGATAGACTATACAAGCTCTGTGATGGAGTCTATCTTTGTCAGAGCAATAAGGAAGAGGAGGGCTTGGTGTGGGGGGTGTAGTTTTGTTCTGGGAGGTAAGGGATAAGGAAGAAGGGGAGGACAATATATGGAAATCAGCAAGAAGCACACTGAAGGTTAGGAAAAACACTATTGTCTTTATTGAAATATATATTAGTATTTGTGAAAAATGTGTTTAATTTCTTTCCTCTTTTGTAATAAATAGCAATAAATCCATGCAACAAAAATAAACAACATAGACTAAAAGGCAAGGCCCACCATGCTCCATATAGGGTTAAAAAAGAACAAAAGCAGCATCCAATGAGCAGACGTGTTGGCTAGAGCACATGATTCAAGTACAGCAGGATACATCTTTACTACAGAAAGATTACATTGGATTTGAACTAGTCAATGTAGAAAAAACATAAACAAACAAATTATGAATCATAAATGTGAACCATGCATTGAAAGTACTATTACCAGAACAAAAGGCAAAGAGAAACCACAACCAAACAATAAGACGTTATTACTAATAGAGGATTTCTTTTTTTTTTTTAGCAGTGCAGGAAAAATAGGCATCCCTGTGAAATGGATAGCATTTTGACCATAGGTTAGTGGGGAAATCAGAAATTATGAACCACCAGTTAGCACATTTTGTTGAATTTTTTTTTACATTATAATTTATTATCTCAAGATCCTGGCAATTCAGTGTGATTCGAACTTTGTTTTATAAATAGCGGGAACAGAAACAATTACACAAATGGAAACACTTATGACAGGTGTTCAGGTGCAGTGTAGTTAAGTGAAGTTATTTGCTTTGGCATGCACAAGTTTCCAATGGGATTATTGTGGACTTATGTACATTGCACCTTGTGCGAAGAGAAAAGGGAAGGATGAGCCAAATTCTGGTGTTCAACAATGCAGTGCACTATTGGAAGTCATGCAAAATGTATCCACTTTACAGGAATTTACAGCATGTTTTCTACCAAGACTGGATGGGAGGTACACAATGACATTCAACTGATATCTAAAAAGGATCTAAATGTTTACTCAGTGCTACAGCAAATTGACAGAAAAAAAGACAAAAGGTGCCGTGGACTAAGTGTTAGCTATGTTTAGTTTGTTTAACATGAAAGTCTATGGCTGAACACATCTGGAGAGGGGGGTGCTTTTAATACCAATGCCGTCTTCTGATGGAAAGAGGAAATGAAGAAGGGGTTCACAATACAGCTAAATGCAGAGAACAGGCAGAGGCCACGCCACACCACACAGCAGCAGATGATCATTAGCTACACAATGGGGGGGACGACAAAGATCTGATAAATGCAGAATGTAGAGCCAGCCTCCATACTATGAAACAGGGAAATAAGAACAGAAATAAAAGCACAATGAAATCACTGATGCCACTGTTGTAAAATTAATGTTACACTGGAGCTTCTAAAGAATCGTTTTAAGCGTGACCGCAGACTCGGCTCTTGCCATTGAGCAGACAGTACTGCTGCTAAATGGCAATTTTGCAATAAACAACAAGATAATAAGACGACTGAGAAAACGCAATTTGCAGCGGGTCGAAAAGCGAGTCCTCAATTGACGCGTGAAAAAGCGAAAATGCAGCTAAAAAGACGACAAGGCGCATAGGGGCAGATGATCTTCAAATGACATCATCCGGGCACAGATAAGCTGAGAGGCTACGCGTCTGTTTTGCGGTATTTTACAGTGCACATTCCGCCATGAAAAAAAACACATTGCACCGTAATATTACCAGCGTGCCAAATGACGTGTTTACAAGTGCCCCACTAAATCCACTGTGGGGAAATGTATTGTGGTCATTGGGAAAATTGCTACAGACGTGCGTTTGTGAGGGGTCCTTTGTGACAAATGTTGTTCCGACGCACAGACGCGCTAGCTTAGCCTACCGTAAACGACGCTGTTTTTATTAAACATGTAGTGAAACAGATCTTTAAGTTGTGTAATTTATTTATTAAGTCATTGATACGAAATATGCGTAATTTGCGTTACATTTAGCGCGCTGAATTATTATTAGTCTGTGCAGTAAATCAATCGGGCTAATGTCAGGGCTAAGCTCAAGCTAGTGAAGCTAGCCAACAGCTGCAGTGCATATTAAGATAAACAGGGCACATGTTTTGACTCGATGAGAAGACTAAAACCATACCTCTATTTCTTACTGAGCCGAATACGGGAAGAACCAGATATCCGACATGCACTAACACCATCCTGGGATCCGTGTCTTACAGTTCCGCTGGTTTATTCGGGAGTGAAGCAGACGTAGCCCATGCGGATCTACATTCAGGCGGCTAAAGGCTAGCAGCAGCTCGGACAGCCCTATCGTACGACTGTCTCCTCCGACTGCTGCTGCCGCGGCTTTGCCGTTCACAAAAGCAGACATGTCGTGGCGCATCACGGCCACGAGGGGGCGCTTTGGAGAACAAACATTTGCTGTCGTGTTGTGTTATATACAGTCTATGGTTGTGTGATGATGTTCTGTACAGCCAAGTGTGTATCAGCAGTGGAAAGTATCAAGTCATTAATTTTTTATTTCATTGATTTATTTATTTCAGGCAACGAAGGAGAAATGCAGTTAATATTAAATATAAAAGACATCTGTAACAAATTGTCTGAAAGGGAGTGGTAAGAAGATAATTTATCTAATCCTACCCCATGCAATTTCCATTCCACTTTTGCTTGTCTGCTACTGTCTACGTAAAATTATCAAGTAGTAAGTAAAGTCATTAAGTAATACAAACAAGGAAACCAACCAAGGAACCTCAACAGAGGGAGGTAAACAAAACTAAGGATACCAAACTTGGTAAAAAAATAAAATAAAATAAAACAATACCAACAATAGTAACTACTTACCAAAATGCATATGACAATATAAGACAATAAAATTATTATACTTAACCAAAGGGATGTTCCCGACCAAACTAAGCCTCAAAAATATAAACTAAACTTTGATTTGGTGGAATGAATTGTTTAAGTGTGAAATAGACAAACTTTATGATGTAATCTCAAACACTTTATTTTGTACAGTCCAAATCCACAACAGCAGCCATCTCGGGATGATTTTCCAACAGTAGATTAGAGAATCGAACAATTAGAACTGCAATAATAAAACTAACAACATTTACACAACATTGTCATCACCAATTGTGGCACATACGAATCATTCTATTCTACTGTGCAGCTGAAGTAATTATTACAGGTGTCAATGCTGCTGTAAGTAAGTAATCTTTTTTATATAGCGCCTTTCACCGACCAGAGTCACAAAGCGGTTTACAATTGTGGGCATTTGTTTCTCACTCCACTCACGAAATATCACAAGTGATATGTTGTGAAGTTCGAAAGGATTCGAGCGCACACAGCAGTCTGGCGTTAGCCAGGCTACTCTAGACCTATTGTACATGTTTTTAGTGGTAGGGGAAACCGGAGTATCCGGAGGAAACCTACTCAGACACAGGGAGGACATGCAAACTCCACTCAGAAAAGCCCTGTTCCAACTGGGATTCGAAACCCAGGACCTTCTTGCTGAGAAGCGAGAGTGCTAGCCACTCAGCCACTGTACATTTTTGGTTCTCATTGTGTTAAAATAAGTCGGTTATTACCCTCTAGATTTGCTGGGAATTGTTTTATATAGTCTATTAAAAAATGTATAATGTAACCACTGTCATCTCAATAAAATGGCTGATGTGTGAAAGGTCTGTGAAAGGTGCTATATGAATAAAGACCCTTCACAGTAATTACAAAATATTCTTTGATGATTTATCTTGGGTCTAAAAGCGTCATTTAGATTCGTTTAGAGCCTAATTTATGGTATTTTTCTTTTTAATCTTAATAATCTGTGGCGGGTCATTTTGACCCGAGGGTAGTATTATATTATTACATTGTAGTATATTATTATTACATTATATTATTACATTGCTTTCTAATATGTTATATCATATAATATATTATTATTAAACTACATTGTGTTATTTCCATAATTATATTACATTTTGTTATTATTACTCTGTTGTTAATACATTATACCACATTTTCTTTGGTCAATATTTGTTATGAACGCATTTGTGGCACAGTTGCAAGTGCAGTGTCCGGACCGTGAACAGCAGGGGGCGTGTTTGCAGTGAGGCACTATCTCTCTCTCACATAAATAGAAGAAGTCTCCTTCAGCCATTACACTTTCCTCACGGAGGCACACGCAGCACAGGTCACCGCAGATACACAAAATGCTTTCCGTGAGAGTCGCCTCAGCTTTGGCCCGGGCTCTGCCCCGACGAGCTGGACTTGTAAGTGCTTTATTTCACTCTTCAATCTTTTTTGGAATGTGAATGTTTCATTGCTGCCTTCTCTTTTGATTGTGTTGAGGGCAAAGTCGCAGGCCGCTAGCTAAAGCTATCCTGTCATTAGGAACACCACGTACCGGTCACCCTGAAACATCTCTATCGATGCATCGTGCAAAAATACAGAATCTTTTGAATTATGTTACAGTTTTCATTTGTCCTTGAACCAAACAGTAATGTACCCATTGGCGATTGCGGCCAAACCCTTTCGTACTTAGCGGTGTAGCTAGCTATGCTAACGCTCCATTCAGCCACGCTGAAGGTCAGAAAGCCTGACAGCGCATACTCTCTGCGCTGCACGGAACTTCATGCGATACGAATTTTAAAGTCTCAAATGCCTTATTATTGGGTTGTCTTAAAATGCATTCAGGAAATAACCTGTTTGTCATTGAACCTAGGTCTCAAAGACTATCCCAGCTGCCTGCGTTGGGGTCAACCACCTCCACACAAACAGACCATGGCTGCAGAAAACCGGTAAGTAATTACTTAAATTAATTTTAACGTTGCCTTAAAATATAATGTGGTCATGTTTGCATACATTTTCCTCTCCGAAGATGTTATGATGTCCAACAAGTTTGCTAAAAACTACTCTGGTCTTCATAGCATTAAATGTCTATTTGTTTATTTTTTATTTGATTTATATTTATGAATTATTGCAGGCTCATTGGTATTGTTGGTGCTTTGACTCTGTACTCATGTAACTGTTTTCTACAGGCACAGCTGAGGTGTCCTCTATCCTGGAGGAGAAGATCATGGGAGCAGACACTGCTGCTGACCTGCAGGAGACTGGACGTGTGCTGTCAATTGGTGACGGTATTGCCAGAGTGTACGGTCTGAGGAATGTCCAGGCTGAGGAGATGGTGGAGTTTTCCTCAGGACTCAAGGTAGAATAGTCTGCATTCATGTTTTAATTGTTGTAAAATCATAAGTCAATATTGAATTTTGACACATTTGTACTTTTTAGGGCATGTCTCTGAACTTGGAGCCTGACAATGTTGGTGTTGTGGTCTTTGGTAATGACAAACTGATCAAAGAGGGTGACATTGTCAAGAGAACTGGTGCCATTGTGGATGTTCCTGTCGGAGAGGAGCTGCTGGGTCGCGTTGTGGACGCTCTGGGAAATGCCATTGACGGAAAGGTTTGTCCTTTAATGCCTAGATTTGTACATTTTGATATCTGACCAGATATCACATGCTTTTTCCCCCATGTTTTGTAGGGTCCCCTTGGCTCTTCCATCCGCAGGCGTGTGGGTCTGAAGGCCCCTGGTATCATCCCCCGTATCTCTGTGAGGGAGCCCATGCAGACTGGTATCAAGGCTGTGGACAGTCTGGTGCCCATTGGTAGAGGCCAGAGAGAGCTGATCATTGGGGACAGGCAGACTGGGTAAGAACTTAAGATAAATGGTGTAAAGGCTGTAATTTTCTTATACTTCATATTTTTCAGAAAAACCGCCATTGCTATTGACACAATTATCAACCAGAAGCGTTTCAATGAAGGTACTGATGAAAAGAAGAAGCTGTACTGCATCTATGTGGCTATTGGCCAGAAGAGGTCCACTGTGGCACAGCTGGTGAAGAGGCTGACTGATGCTGATGCCATGAAGTACACTATTGTAGTGTCTGCCACTGCTTCTGATGCCGCTCCTCTGCAGTACCTGGCCCCATATTCTGGCTGCTCCATGGGAGAGTACTTCAGAGACAATGGCAAGCATGCCCTCATCATCTATGATGACTTGTCCAAGCAGGTGAGAGCTGCTCTTTATTTCTAGCTTAAGGCTGATTGTTGCTGAGTGACACCGCTTTGCTTTCTCTCAGGCTGTTGCCTACCGTCAGATGTCCCTGCTGCTGCGTCGTCCTCCTGGTCGTGAGGCTTATCCTGGTGATGTGTTCTACCTGCATTCCCGTCTGCTGGAGAGAGCTGCAAAGATGAACGACAACTTTGGCGGTGGTTCCCTCACTGCTCTCCCTGTGATTGAGACTCAGGCCGGTGATGTGTCTGCCTATATCCCCACTAATGTCATCTCCATCACTGATGGACAGGTTTGTTGAACTTTTCTTTTTTTTTCGAACTATAATTTTACTGCTGTGCTAACCAACTTTCTTCTGCTCTAGATCTTCTTGGAGACTGAGTTGTTCTACAAGGGTATTCGTCCAGCCATCAATGTAGGTTTGTCTGTGTCCAGAGTAGGCTCTGCTGCCCAGACAAAGGCCATGAAGCAGGTATGTTTGTCCTTTATGATGTGTTGTGATTGGTATATGAATATACTAATTGAATGTGTTGCTGGTAGGTGGCTGGTACCATGAAGCTGGAGCTGGCTCAGTACCGTGAGGTTGCAGCCTTCGCCCAGTTTGGTTCAGACTTGGACGCTGCCACTCAGCAGCTGCTTAACAGGGGTGTTAGGTTGACAGAGCTGCTCAAGCAGGGCCAGTACTGTAAGTTGGATTCTTGGCACAACGTCTTTTGGCACAATCATTCTCTAACGCACTTGTTTTCCTGCAGCACCTATGGCTATTGAAGAGCAGGTCACGGTCATCTACGCTGGTGTCAGGGGTCACCTCGACAAAATGGAGCCCAGCAAGATCACAAGGTTTGAGAAGGCTTTCCTGCAGCACATTCTCAGTCAGCACCAGGACCTCCTTTCAGCAATCAAGTAAGAATTCTTATCTTCTATAGTCTACATTTTCCTCATGCAACATGTTGTGACTCTATCTTTTGTTTAGGGCTGACGGTAAAATCTCAGAGGCATCAGATGCTAAACTGAAGCAGATTGTTCTGACCTTCTTGTCCAGTTTTGAGTAAAGAGCAGCAGCACTTGTCATGAGCTTCAGTGCGCTTATCCTGTCCTGTTCCTGTTTATTCTTTGACACTCTGAAGGCCACAACCTCCATGTACAGATTCCCCAAAATAAAATTTTACAACCTAAAGAGATTGCAAAATTTTGTTCATTGCAAAGTCTGTGCCCGTAAAGCATATTTTCCTGAATGGCCATAGAATGAAAATACTTCCAGTGACCAGGTCTTTATTGTGTAAAGTTCATTAAATGTTAACGTTATCTTGTTCTGAGGGAGGTTTGAGCTGCTGTCTGTAGCCCAAATGTTTGATACAATAGTAATGAATTAAATTATATTCCAAAACAACCAACTGAGTCATTCTGTGTCTCGGGTGTCACCTTTTAGGACTGCTCCCTCCAGCAGAGGTCAGTGCAGTTCTGCCATTTTTAGTCGCTTTCCACAGATCAAGGCTGATTATTGACGCTGAATTAAAATACAAACACAAACGCAAGGGGAATAAAATATGTAATATTGTACATAAATGACTTTAGCACTAAAGGGAGTTTTGCTTGCTGGACGGACTAGTTTAGCCATGTCATACTTTGACTTGTTCCTAGGAGCAATTTTACTTGAAGGTCAATTCTATTTTTACTCAATCCATGTTCTACTTTAAAGTCGGGACTGCTGATCAAGTTTATCTAATCTGTATACCAGTTTAAATCTTGTAGCCCAGTTTAATCTATTAAAATGAGTCTGTAGTGAATGCAATGAAGAGACTGTCAGTGATGTCACCAAGTCATGTGACAAGGGGCAGCTGTGAATGGCCATTGTGGAGGTCAGTAACACACTAACTGGACTGGGAAAAGGGCCAGAACACTGACTTTAGAATGAGGATTTTATATTTTGAAAAACATCAAGCTATTAAATTACCCACAGGATTCAGTCTTTCAAAATAAATGCCAGTCACCTAATTTGCTCCATTTTTCTTGTACATAGAAAAATCTTCCAAATAATTTCCAAATTGGGGATGATTTTAATCAGGTTATCCAATGTTCCTTCATATTCTGGTCCACAATATTCAGAGAATGAACCCCTGTCCTCCATATTTAATTACCTCAGACTTATCGCCTGACTTCAGAACTTCAGACTTCACATTGTCATTGTTGAACTACAAAATCTTTCGCATAAACTTTTCTGAAAGTTACTTTTTGTGGGCACTTGTTCTGAGGCTGTGAATCTCACTTTGCTCTGTCAGGTCCGATGTATAATAGGATTGTAACCTTAAGCCTTTGGCCTCGGTGGCACCTGTCCATTGGGAAGAATAACCCGTCCTTGTAATGTTTACATGGGTGAAGGTGTCATGTGAAGTAGTTTAAGATATAACAAGTAGAACAAAAATAAAACAATTAGGACATTTGTTTGCACTAATAACTGAAATGTAATTGAATGGGAAAGAGCCCGAAACAGAAGATTACATAACTTTTCGCTTGACGTCAACAAAGTCCTTTTTAAAGGTTTGCCAACAATGAAAGTAAATGTGCAAAGGACTTCCTTATTTTACAATGCTCTATTACAAGGCACAATAGATTAAACCCGGTTATGACATAATTTATGTGTGGCCATACTCGCATGTAAGAGCCAGAACCTGTCAGACCTCGAGCTGTGCAGGGCAGGGCCTGGTTAGTGCTGGTGATGGGAGACCACTGGAAACACCAGCTGCCACACTCCAAACTGTTGCTTAGGCAAGACACTTCACCCACATTGCCTGCTCTGGTGTGTACATGAATGGCTGGTGGTGGTTGTAGAGCCGAATATAGCATTCAGGTTGCCTCGCTTCTCTGTTCCCCAGGTCAGCTGTGGCTACAATAGTATATCACAACCTTGTATGGAGTGAAAGAGTACTGACATGTGAAGCGTCTGAGTGTCCTGAAAAAATTATGTAAAATGTGAAAATCCACTCTTTAGATCGCTTTGTATTGTTGAGATGAATACAAGGTTTGTATACACACAGTAAAAAAGAAATCATTACAATTATTTTTACAATAAAAAACATAATTCAACTGCTCCGAAATGCAGCAATTATTAGTCTAAGGCATAATAAATTATTTCTGAGTTCCGTCTTAGCCTTTGAGTACAGAAAAAATAGTTTTCACAGGTTCTACAGGGCCACTGGTCAAACGCACAGATGCTCATTATGGACCAAGCAAAAAGAATTCATTCATTCATGATGGCAGCATTACACAAGCTCACTGTACATCCGCTGCAGGATTTCCGCAAAGTTACAAACTCAGCGTTTGTCAGCACATCAAATATAAAATCAGAATGGGTTTTCATTTAGCAAAAAAGCAACATTTACACACAAAAACATAATAAAAAAGTCATGACTTAGTGCAAAGTTTGGTCGCCTGCCGTGGGCTCGTAGCAGCTAAAGGCAAACAGAGTTCTTTGGAGAGAAAAACATGTTCGATCTTCAGTCCGTGCTTCCGTAGTGGTTTTCTCGCAATGGGTTTTCTTGTAAGCTGGTTTGCCGGGCCTCTTCCTCCTCCTCCTGTGACACCACTGGTTTAATGGGCTGCTCAAAGAAGTTTGTCACACAGAAAACCTGCAGAAAAACAAGGAATAATAATAGTAGAAGAAGAAAAAGAAGGTAGAAGTGAGCAATGGATTCCTCTGTATTGATAAGAACTGAGCACACAATATTATGTCTTCCCATTAGAATGTCTAAAACAGATCTTTATACATTTGTGAAACCATGAATAATACAGAAATACAACTTCATGCATATTTGAAATGTAATTACTACATTCACAATATTGTCTTTTATGATTGTCTGCTCCACACACTGCTAACAGAGGGTTTAATCGTGTAGGCGTTCACTTTTTCTGTTGCTATGATGTGGGAAGCGTTTTATATTGAATGTTGAGCTGAAAAGGTTGGTCTTTGTACAGTACAGTAGTTACTTCTGCATTTTTCATAGAATAGAAAGTGTTAATATAATGAAAGATAATATACTCTTTATTTGTAGGAATATATCATACTCCTATAAAGCGTCAGAAAAATTGAAATCAATCAAATCAATCCCATTGTTGAAGCGAGTGTGGCGCTCCCTTAGAAATAGAGTGAGGAGCTCAAAGAAGAGCCACTGAACACTTCAGTGTGGAAGCGTTCCTGGGAAGACTACACCTCTCAGATGGCCTTGGCTCGTCCTGGGATAAGCTGGAGATGTGCAAGGATAGGGAAGTCTGGCCGACTCAGACGGGTGCCTCAACAAATCAAGAGACTTAAAACTCAACGAGTCATTACACTGGTCATTGCGCCAGCATGCAGAAGTCAGTGATCTTCCACTTGACATTATGGTTCCTGCCCTACATGTATATAGCTTTGCACGAGATATAGATGGAGATATATTGATGTATTGATATTGAAGCACTGTATGTGTGCTGCAACAATGAAATTTCCCCACTGTGGGAGAAATAAAGATTATTTATCTGATCTTATGTTATCGAACAAAGTAAACATACATTTTCAATGCGGCAGACACTTATGGAAACTTCTGTATTTTTCCCGAAAATAAAACCATGCGAATGCTTTGAAAACTCGAGACATGTAAGCTTCTACAAAGCTTCACTTACATTCAAAATGGCCACTAGTCCTCCCTGCAGGAGTCCAGCCAACACGTCACTCCAGTGGTGCTTGTAGTCAGACACTCGGGACAGGCCCACATAAACCGCAGTCACAATCAGAAAAAACTGACATGTTGGACGTAGGAGTCTGGCCCAATTTGATTTTAGTCGAGCTTGAACGTATAACTACATGAGATAAACACATAATTAGATTTGCACAGGTAAATAATACATAGTACTGTACATTAGTAATATGGAGGAAAAAAATACTTACAACAAGAAACATCATGCAGTACATGGAAAAAGAGGAATGCCCAGAGTAAAAGGAAAGCCTGCAATAGACCAAAATTACATAATTTAGACAATTTTGAATAACTTATTAATAATTATAATAATAATAATTTATTCTTTGTCATAGAGCTTCGTCAAAGCTCAGTTATTGTGGCTGTTTTCCTTGGCAACAAAAAATGCAGACTTGCACATTTAATGGCTATGCATGAGTGTAATCTTGAATGAAGATCATATAGAAAACAGTAAAATCAGTTTCCTAAGTAGCTTGCTGTGTTTACAAACTTATAATATAGTTCACAAAAACAAATGCATTTAAACTGTTCCAAAGTGTCTGTGTGTGGAATGAAGAAGTATATTCCATCAGGATGACTGGTCTCTGTATTGTGCTTAAATAGTGAAGTTACTATTATGTCCTTTGACAAGACATTTTGCCCTCTTTGTCTAGTATGAATGTGGAATGTATGTAAAATGACTCATTGGGGGTGGTCGCAGGGAGACACGGTCCAGTTGATCTTTGATTTCACCAGTCTACCACAGAGCAGCTGTGGCTACAACACTACCAACAAGTATTGTGTAAATATCATAATCAAATCAAATCAAAGTTCCTGTTTACTTGTAATTTACCAAAGCCCTGAAACTAATTATCATGGCAACGTACCAGCAATATCTACCATTGCCTGTACATGGCTAGAGAGAATACAACAATTCTTTAAACCAGCTTTTTCATACAGAAAAACCCAAAGCGTCAAATAGTGACTCCCAGGGATTTTTCTTGCTAGTATTCAAAAGATAACATGTTTTCTAGTAAGATAAAGACAGGATCTTGTGGTAAGAATTTCAAAATGTAACTATGTACCATCTTATTTTACAACTAAACGACAGCATTGATTTGATGCCGTAAAAATCTTCACAGCTGATAGTAAAAATTAGTGACAGCTGTAAAAATTGGGAGGCACTGGTTTATGGAACAACTGTAACCACTCAAAAGGGGAAGTTGTCCACAAAAACAAACAATAATCAGATCCGATGTAGTAGCTTCCTCGCTCTAACGTTATCACATACGTAGGCCTCTCTCACTTCAGCTTTAAAATGTGTTTTTTCTGTGTTGGTGAAAACAAATTCCAGGCGGATCATTTTTCGGTCATCATAAAGTGAGGTGTCCCATTATTCATTTCAATACCTGGCCTCATCCACCAGAAAGGGATCTCCAGCACAGGTGAAGTTTTCCACGTAACCCCCGGCTTTACAGTTGATCTTGTCCCAGGGAGGTTTGCATACAGCCAGGAAGTGGGGCCGCAATCGTCCAATGGAGTATTTGGCTACATCTGTCAGCGATTGGCTGGCTGCAGCTCCGAAGACATAACTGCCGATGGCTTTGTAGACACAGGCCACATATCTGGTCCCTGAAGACTGGTTCTTGATGCGGGACAGGTAAACAGAAAGGCACTCACCGCACACAAGCTGCACACAGGACAGGGATTGTGAAAAAAACAGATTGTAAATGTCAAGGGAGTGGTTAGACTTATCTCATCCACATCTGACACCTTCTTGTCTCCTTTGAATTTGTTTTTTGTTAGAAATAAGAATTGGACACAACATATGACTCACCGTGACTACTTGTTTATCATATTAGAAATCTTGCGAATATCTATTTCAAGCTTAATATTGTACTGTTGTAGTAGGCCAATAACACATCTATGGAGGAAAGTTCCAGTCGCTCCACCAAAATAGGGACATGATGAACATTTAGAGATAGTAATGTAATAGAGTATATGACTTACCACTATCAATGAAAATGGGATCATTACTCCCCCAAGCAGCTGGTATGATATAGTGTCATCTTTGAGTGGATATCGGATAGATTCGTCATTGCAGAAGAACCCTCGCTTGAAGGGGCTGTGCCGAGGTGTGAGGATAGCAAAGGGTAGTCCAACTGTCAATAAAAAAGTACTTATTATAGAATGGTTAATTTTATAGATTCAAAAGGATGCCTTAAAAACATATGCAATAGAACTTTTTTTGTATAAATGTTGATATGAGACACAGGTGCTGTTTGTAAAGGAGGCTGAACCCCTTTGGGACAGACAGGTTTAAAGTTACACAATAGAGTCTCAATTCTTTGTGCAAGAGCTTAAAAGGGGGTTGGCCTGAGACATTTTCAATGCCCGCCTATTTTCAAATAGGCGGGTAGGATACTGAAAGCTTCTTTATAAAGCTCAACTGTGCTTCAGTAAACAAACAGGTTTTTCAAGTGTTCGACAAGATAGTGGTTTTCCATTACCATATATTTGGGAAGGATACACACCATACCAAACAAAATCTGATGGAAACTAACAACTAGACAACTTTGCATTTGTTACCATGCCCACAGACACATGAGGAGTCAGCAACCACAAAGCACTGACTAATCAAAGTAGGGGCCATTTGAACATTGTGTATGGGGCAACTTGTCAGAACATTCCCTGGTACCTATTAATGCTGACTATCACTGTTGCATGTATATTAACTTCAGGTACAAAGTTCTAAAGGTTACGCAACCATTTTATTGCATAATTTTACAATTTTACCTCGGAGTGCATTCCATAGGGGACTGACAAAAACATGGAATGTCCTCCCAGGAAAAGAGAAATATTCCAGTTTTGTTGGCATTTCTTGCTTTAAATTGTGAATAACCAGGTTAGGATTAGGGTTAGGAACAGTTGATTTTGTTGAGGTTAGGCTTGGGTTTGATATGAGGGTTCTTTGTTGTCATAATAATGTAACTTCACTGGAGCAAACCATAAAAAGTTCAAGTTACATATTCAAAGAATAGGGTTAGGGTTAGGAGGACATTGGTCAAATAGACAAACAGACAAAACAAATTGACCAATTCACCCACTCATGTAAAAAATACGAATATATTACACTAGGATTGGTAGGCAGCTTTCTCTGGGACAAAATAGAAATCATGACTACTGTTTTTGATTTTGGACTGTACAAAAATAAATGAACTGAAATGAAAAAGCAGGATTTTAGAGAGTCCCCACCAATCCAAAACACAAAATCTGGGACTGTTTTTTTCCCACTTCCTGGTCTAGAGCAGTTCCGACTGACCTTAATAGTACAGAAATAACTTATGCCTGCTGTGTGTGGAACTTTTTTGATAAGCTTAGCAGTGGCAATAGCTTACCCAGGACAAGACAGCCCACATCCAGCAGGACAAGCGGGACCCCGGAGGCTTCAAACATCTCGTGTAGACCCTTCTTTCTCGGCTGTTGTGGTCGGGTAAAAGCGATCCTTCTGCGGCTGTCGTTTCGGGTGAGGGTCCTCCGGGTGGGTTTGGGCGAGATCAGGCGCTGTCTATCTGGCGCACATGTCTCGCTATTCCAGCAGAAGAGTCAAACACAGCAGCGGAGTCATTGCACTGACTAACCGGACTGGAGTAAAAGGAGAGGGGATGTCCCACGCACAACACAGGACGTAGCGCTATACGAACCAATTCAAGTCACAAAAACATCCAAAACTAAGCTATGTCTACGGGGCTAAAACACGAGCACAGACGAGGGACTTCTCACCCGTTTAATGTCTCAAAGTCCATCATAAAAAGAGCCGGATACTTCCGCTCATAATCCAAACGTGAGAATGAAAACTGCGCTCAAGTAGACAGACGGAGAAAGACTGAGTAGGCATTAGTTAGGTGGGCTTAATGCTGCATTCGCGGAGTGCAGGACATATATACTCGACTTCACTTAGCCAATCGTTTCAAAGTTTAGTTTTGCTCTTACATGAAGTAAGATGAAGTCTACACTTTACACACGATTTTATATATATACACTAGCTTATTTCAAGAAAACGCGTGTGTAAAGAAATTGTGTGCTCTGTAATTTACACCACAAACTGTAAATGTTCAATGTATAAACATATATTGAGTAATAATGCTAATAAAAATATGATAAGATAATTCATAGATGTAATACTTCTAAATTCTGTTTTTTGTAAGACATTCTAACCTCTTTATGAGTGATATGTTTACGGTTTTGGAATTGTTGTAGAAAAAACTATTAAGTCCTAGTCGCACTGAAGGCCACTCATGTTTATGGAAAACAGAGGCACAGTGGTCTCGTCATGGTCCTATCGCGTGGTTGTGAAGCTCCGCCCACAGAACACCTCAGCTTTTCGCTATTTATGGAAGCTCACCTCACTGTGGAATTATTTGACAAATAAAACTAGAATTTTCTAGTCTGTACAACACGTTAGTGGGGAAAGATCTGGGTTGAGTCACAATAATGGAACCAGAACAATAGTCCTAAGTTATACTTCCACGTCAAAAGGCAGGTAGGTTTACTATACAATGGCTGTTGTACTTCCAGCTCCAGCCACAAATACTCCAAAGAACACACATCAAACATTCGTAAGCCAATATCAGAGATAAAGAGTGTTCAGTCTGAATCTGCACATTAGAATGTAATTGACACCAATCTTATATTGGACCAAATGTAGGATCTATTCTTGTGAGAGTGACCTGTGGAGGCTGCAGTCCACATCAGAGGAAGAGAGGAACCTGCCACAAACAGACCAGACTCATCCCAAGTGAGAGGCCCTCAGTTTGTGTCCTGCTGCTCTTCTGAACCCTTTTAACACATTGGTTTTGTTCAGGAAGGAAACCTGAGGGAGGTCTCCAGACGACTGTATGAGGATTTACAACAAGATGACAACAGCGTCATTCTGCTGTTTGATTGTGACGTGAGAGGGAGCAGTGGCTACAGTCAAAACGACCCAAAGGACATCTTATCTTATCTTATCTTAAATAGTAGATACAAGGCTCTAAGTGAGTTTCCTTCTGACTAGAGCCGCTGCTCCTTCACGTCAAGAAGAACCGTTTGAGGTGATGAGAGGAGGCCCCTTTTCAAAGTGGATTTGGCACAGTACTGTTGCATGCTCCA
>JAPMNZ010935223.1:0-14213 GCA_029875035.1 Pomatoschistus microps | reverse complement strand
TAACCCAGCTACCTTTACATATATTGAAATAAATGTCAGATGACTGTGTATATCAACAGTTACAACAACTCAACTAAAACAGAAAACCCTGGAAAACCTGCTTCAAACATATGTCATCATCGATACACGCCAAAAAGTAAAAGTTCAATCATTTCTGTTATTGAAAGTGAATCTGATTTATGATCCAGACCAATTAAGTGTTTTATCATGCTGATGTCTATGGATTACAGTCTTTTTTCAAAATATTACAATTTGATTTGGGGTTTTTACAAGCTGTAAGCTATAATCAATCATAAATCATTAACATTATGACATTTTAAGGCATTTAAGGGTCCTTCCTGCTGTCTCGATGTTGTATAACAGAAGTATAAGGACATTTGAGTTTCACCTGTTTTGGTAAGCTCCAGAGCTCCACTAAAACACACCATTTTGGGCTGCAGGGATGCCAGCCACATCAAGCTAAGTGAGATTTGGGGATGTTGCGTGCCGTTTTGCCCTAATCTACCTCATCAGGACAAACCAGGACTGACAGGGCTAATGTCCGGGGCACGGGAGGAGAGCAGACACGGCGTATGATCCGTTGAGGAGAGAGAAGTGAAGATTTGATGCAAACCTCAGTGCCCCTCGCAGCGACAGATCCACTCAGTACAGAGCAAACTCACACACGCCATGTCCCCAGGTAACCTCGGTGCAGACAGGAGATCACAGGGAGCCAGGACTATTCTCAAGCTAAACCCAGAGCACAAAGACTCGCACACACCGGCCTCAGACGTTCCAGTTCATTTAGAGTGCAGTTCAGCTGAGTGCAATGCTAACTATATGGTCAAAGTGTAGCTTGTTTGTGTGTTTGTCATGATAATACATGAAAAAAGTTCTTATTATGTCTTCTTCTTCATGTTTAAGGCTTCTATTAAGAGTGAGTGTAAAGAAGCTAGAACCTGCACTGAAAGAACATGGAAATATATTTTTATTTGAGCACTGCCTTTAAACAAGATTTGCCAATGAGACAATGCAAAATGATCTTGGTTTCAAAAGATACAAAAATGTCAACTTTGGAATGAGAAAATAACTAAATGGTTTTATCACAATGGCAAATCTTGTTTTAAGACAGTCAGAATGTGTCCATAAGTGTCATGGTAGTATTATTACCATATTATATATTATACCATACTATATTTTGTAAATGTAGCTAAGTTGCTTGTGATTACAAAGTATTTCTAATGAAGATAAAAACCACTTGATTCGAGTAATTATTACCTCAAATTTGATAATTTTTTGCTAAGTGACATGTTTGAGTCAGACAGATTGGCTGAAGTTACCAGCTTCTTTACACTCTTTGTCTGATCAGAAGAATCTATGCCTGGTCATAATAATAATAAATGATTAATTGGTTTTATACAGCACCTTTTTGGACACTCAAAGAAGCAACCAGTGTGTGCCATCAGCTTCTCCGACCACCGCCAACCGTTCACTCAGACCCCAGACTCATACTTACGCAATGTGGGTGAAGTGCCTTGCTTAGTGTAGCACTCTCGCCTCTCAGCAAGAAGATCCTGGGTTTCGAATCCCGATCGAAAAGGGGTCTTTCTGAGTTCTCCCAATGCTTGCGTACGTTTTCTCCGGATACTCCGGTTTCCCCTACCACTAAAAACATGCTCAATAGGTATAATCCTCCAGCTCTGGTAGACCTGACCAAGCCGAGCATCAACATCTGGAGATGGGTTCCCGGGTGCTGCTCTACTTATCAGGATGGATCAAATGCAGAGGATGAATTGTCCTACGGGGATCAATAAAGTGCACCTTTACCTTTACAGCCGCAACCGCCCCACTGTGGCACCTGGTGTTCCAAGAGGTCTCCCATCACACCCTTGCCCTGCTTCCGAGCTTTCTTCATTATTTTTGTGAGAATCTGCAGCAGCTGTTGCCCAACCATAACCACACTGAACTGAAAATCCAAACCAGGGAGACCTATTTGGTACTTGGTGTTCCTCTGTTTCAAAGTAAACCAGGAAAGCAGGATAATGTTAGCCGAGGACGACCAATACCTTACGTCAGGCCAATTCAGTTTGCAGCTCCAGGGTCAAGTCAGGCCCTCAGATGGCGCCACCTGCATGTGAAAGCCAGATCCCGTCAGACCTCTGAAACTAAGCAGGACAGGGCCTGGTTAGTAATGTAATGGGAGACATCTGGGAACACCAGGTGCCACAGTTGGGCGGCAGAACAGTGCCAAACTGAATGTGTCTGGTGTGTGCATGAATGATGGTGGAGGGGCCAATGGTACTTCCTGGTTGCCTCTCTTCTGTAAGTGTGCCCCCGGGCAGCTGTGGCTACATTAGTAGTTGATCACCACCGTGTATAGAGTGAAAGAATGATGCCATGTGAAGCGTCTTTGAGAGTTCAAAAAAGCATTATGTGAAACTGATACATTAAAGTCTGTTACGACACACATCTCTGCTTTGGTATATTACATTTTTTTTGTCATCATTTAGGCTTGATGTCAATGTTCACTTTTACAAAAAATGTAGCAGATGCAATCAACAAATCATTATTAAGGCTTTTTCAACTTGATTTTTGAACACAATTAAAATTTTCTTTTAATCTTTTTCATTGTCCTTAAGAGTTTCTCACTCAAGTCTCCCTCAAAAAAGATCCAATGTTCATTTCGTTATAAGTGGAGTCATGACGTGTGAGAATTAGATAGCTATATGGCCTACGCAGGTGAACAAACACAAGACTCTGATTGTGAATCCATGTTATGACTATAATGCTCTGAGTGTCTCTGGATGTGACACGGATGTCTTTCGATGTGTGACGTAACAATGACTATATAAACCATGTTCTGACTTTATTCTGTCTGAGAAAACTGAAACATCAGAAACAACTGGAACTTGAGAGAAACCTAATAAACTTCCAGAGCTTTGGCGCACCACGATCCGTCTCTGTCTGTTTCATTCCTGACAGACGTACTATATTGGGCCCACAGACCACCACACTCTGAGATGTAAAGCTGAATAGCCCTGTCTATAGGTCCTCTGCACGTGGGAGAAGCTCCATGCCTCTCAACATGGGAGCGCATATGGAATATATTGTGCATGAAAGAATTTTTCATGTGAATTTTGTATTTTTGTGGGGAAGACGCAGTCCCTTCTTCTCCATACACCAAACTTTAGCCTTAAAGAAGAAGTTGATAATAGAAATATATGATTTTTTTTTTTAACAAAACAAGTTTCCCCTGTATGTGGTGAAATGAAAATTGAAGGTAATCAATGCTATCGACCTACCACCAGAGGGAGGGGTAGAACTTTCTTGTTTTTTCCAAATTTAAAGCCACCCTGTGTAATGTTTACAGCTGCTCCATGTGAAAAAAACATGTTAACTAAAAACAAATGCAACGTTTTTAAGGATATATACCATGTCTTTTTAAACTGTATTCATAGGCTTAGAATTTAACTTATAAGTGTCCACGAGAGAGGGGTGCTCTCCGTGTCAATGTGCCATCTTGGAAAACAGTGGTGGATAAGGGACAAAAAGGATGCGAGAATCGCGTTTTCATTTCACATGAGCTACTGATATTGTTGCTTTCACTGTGACTTCACAAGTTGGAAGAAGGAACCATGGAGGACCACAGTTATGTAAAAGAACCATGGAGGACCACAGTTATGTAAAAGAACCATGGAGGACCACAGTTATGTAAAAGAACCATGGAGGACCACAGTAAAGAATGATCCAAAAAACAATCTTTTAGAAAAATAATTATGTAGAAGTCCAGCGTCAGCAGCAAAGTGTCAACATCACAAACCACACACACCGAAAGACAGACATAACAGGAGGTACATTGTGTAGTTTGTACACAACAGACTCACACGTGAACAGTACGTAACTTTTTCACACTGACAATAATGAGAACGAGACAGAATCTGCAACAGTCTCAGGATGTTCTGACCCGATCCGAGCGCAGTCCAACTATTATGACACAAGTTTCAACTATTCAGGGAAAAAGGGTCAAATAAAACACACAGAATCACCACAAAACAATCGCCAGAATACTTCATCAGCAGTGTTCTGTTGTTTACCGTGATGCAGATGTAGCGCTGTGGCTAATGCTAATAATATCTTTAGATTTTAGCCATGTCCTGCCGCAGCTGTGTATATGTCCTGCAGCTGTGTATATGTCCTGCAGCTGTGTATATGTCCTGCAGCTGTGTATATGTCCTGCTTCTTTGATCATTGTAGTTTTAACGCAGACGTTAATCCTCCATGCGTCTCTTCTCTTCACACCGCGTTTGTAAAACTTTATATTACAATAGATCGATAGATAGATGGTAAAACTCAGAAGAGCCTCTGTGTAGCGGGTGATGCTTCAGAACGCGGCCTTGTTTTCAAGTCGCCTTCACACGACTGTTAAGTGTCTGAGACGAATGGAGAGATCCGGTCATTTATCAAACTAAAGTATTCTTTCCTTGGCAGTCTGGTGAATGACAAAGGCTTCCGTAGTACCTTGGACTACGGAAATATAAGATATCAACGCTAGATGGCGCTAAAAATCACACACAGTGTACCTGAATTACCATCTGCAAACACCATGTGATTCTAAAGAGCGTCATCTCATGTGAAAAATTGCCACAAGTAGTTTATGGGAAATACTTTGAGCATAATGTCACAGTGGTTCAATGACATCATACTGTTACAGGACAGGAGCTTTCAGACAGAAGGGGCGGAGTTACATGTTTGTGCCAGAAGTTCTTGATTTTTGCGTGGATGGAGCTGAAAACAACACCAGATTTGTTTTTGATGAGGAATAATATTGTAACATGGTAGTTTTGCATTATTTTTCTCCTTTAAAGGTTCGGCCAGGAGTGAGGGGAGGATGTTATGGGGATAAAGCTCACACTCAAGTCTGTTTGTGTCTAGTCAACTCTCACATATCACATTTGTTGTCATGCATTACAATTTCAACAAAACCACAACTGGTGTCTATGAATTTGCCTTTTTCAATGCCTGTTGTCTCACATCTGCTTTAGCTTCTTGGCAGACTTTATGGTCATTTCGATGAATTACCAAAGCATATCAAATGGGAGGAAAAGGCGAATCATCTTGTCTGTAGAGCCAAGAAAGGACCTCAAAGCTCAAAATGTGTGAGATCCAAAACACAAAGGATACACCAGCTATATGGGTCACGCTCATCATAAAGTATTTAATCTACAACATCTATAGTTTTACAATAGATACCAACCCTAGTACACACCAAATGTTTTGTTTGGTTCTTATAATATTTGTTTTTTAGGACACTAATCATCAAATAGAAGAATAGCTGAAGGGTATGATGGTCTGCTAACTGCTAGTGTTTACATTCCCTCATAAATGTGTTCAGTGCTCAAAGAACCGGCCTTATATAGACAAATCTAGTGTTGCACTTACAGACAGGCCCATATAAATAAATTAAGTCCGGATAGAATCTTGTTGCATGTGTGCATGAAATTCCTTTTTTCAGCCATGCAACCTTTGCCAAACAGTATAGCTGCACATGGTTTACATCAATATATGATCGAAACGTGAAGCAATAGTGAAAGAACAACATCGCAGGTCAAGTCGAGTTGTAAAAGCAATTGACTGGATACTTCTGTCTGTGAAAGTAAAAGGATCCCATCTGAACTCCTCAGGTCACCGGTGCTCAGCTCTCACGCCACAAGTGTCTTCCACAGTCATGAAAGAAAAAGAAAGAACTCCGATCCTTCTTCCAGGCCATTTAGACACATGCACAAACACTTAGGCCCACAGTGCAGAGTGGGAGACATGTTATACGTGTATACACTTTATCTCCAGTAAGTGCCCTGCTAAAACAACACATATAGATTTTAAAAGTAAGAGTAGAATATTGAAAATGAGAGGCACAGGTGAACCATGTTGTACAGACTTTGAATCTTAGAATATCGCTCAAAAGTCAATTTACTTCTGTAATTCAACTTCTAATGTCAAGCTAATGTGACATACAGACTGAGATACACCGAGCCTTTATTTGTTAGAAAGTCAATAGTTATGGCTCCGAACGGATTTTAAAAACAACCTAAATAAAACAACATTTTGAAAACATCCACAATCATCAAAATGATAATAAAGACTTGGCTTATGTCACTTTGCATGTATTGAGTCTGTATATGTATTGGTTTCACAGAATAAATTAAATTACTGAAATAAATGAACTTTTGTACAGTATTAGCATTCCTAAGTACAACAGGGTTCTCCTATCATCACTGTCCTGCTGGTGACTGCCATATTGGGTTGATTACATTATAGGCAGATTAGCAAAGGATCGGCGCTCCAGGACCGTCCCGCGAGAGTGTCAGCAGAGAGGGCTAACCCGACCTCTTTCTGACCCGGCTTCATTTTCACGAGACTGAAAGTACAATGAGCTGCTCAAGCGGAACAGATGGAGGTGCAAAAAAAGAGGGAATCACGGAACATTATCCGCCCAATTACACAACGAGAAGAGCGCTCTGATCCGTCCAGGCTGCGGACATTTCAAAGTGGGTTCTGTGCTGTTAAAGACACGGATACTCTTCTTCACACACATACATACATCAATCTACAGCAATTCCATTCATTTTGTTTTAGTGTTGCCCTAGATCACAACAATAGTTATCTCAGAGGACGTTACAAAGCTGTTGATTCGCCAACACAGATCAGAGAATCAAACCACATCAAACATCGGAATTGCAATGATTTAAAAAACACATTCACAGTTTTTTATCTTAATTTGAGCACATTCTGACTGTCTTAAACCAAAATTCGCAGATAGGACAAAGCCATTTAGTCCTATTTCCAGAGCTGTTTGCTATATTTTCTCATTCCACTGGAGACATTTCTTGCATCTTTTTTTAAAACAAGATCATTTTTGCTTGTCCCATTGGTAAATCTTGTTTTAAAATGTGCTCAAATTAGGATTTTGTATGCCAAACTTGAGGAATTCTTTGCGTATTTTACACTACTTTTGCAGACAGCCATCAACACACACAACACATTTTCTGAAATATTCATACACATTATAATATATAATGTGTGTGTGTGCCTCAGAGGAGGGATGAGCGGTGCTGTACTGTCTCACATGGTCTGATGAGCTCGGAACAAGTGTCATCTGGAAGACATTTCTGTTGATGTGCCTTCCTTCAGTCTCATTTGAATCCCTTAGTTGCGGGCCCCACCATCTTCTCTCTGGGGAAACTGGAGTTCAGTGACTGGGCACGCCAGACCGCCACAGCACGCAAACTCAGCCTCTCATCTTCGGAGCCACTTCTGCCACAAACACATCGGAACATTGATCCATGTAAATAAACAATAACTTACAATAACAAACCGGGGAAATACTACCTTGGAGTTATGGGAATGATTAATTCTATAGTTGTAAGTAAGTAGTAAGTATATCTTTATTTATATAGCGTATTTTTACAGACCATGGTCAACCAAAGCACTTTACAATGTTCAAAGTTCATATATTGTTCCATTCTCTCCACACACAAAAACACACTGGTGCATCAAAGCCTCCGACCAAACACCCTCCATTCACTCACTCATTGCGTCCAGACCTATTGCGCATCTTTTTAGTGGATAGTGGAAACCGGAGCGCATGGAGGAAACCTATGCAGACACAGGGAGAACGTGCAAACTCCACTCATAAAGGTTCTGTTCTGACTGGGATTCGAAACCAGGACCTTCTTGCTGCGAAGGCACAATAAGTGAATGTTGGGACCATAGGGTTGGCACTTTATGAGCAATAATGTTAAAACTGAGCTGGTCGTTACAATAGATGCAACAGAAATGTATACTTTTCCACTTGATGGTTTGTGTTTCTGATTGGTCGAAGCCAACGAGCTACTGGCGCTGGGGGGAGCTAGCTATTAAGCTAGCTATTACGTTCGCTGTGATCCAACAATAACATATTTATTGTGCAATTTCCTAGTTTGTGACTTCCTGTCACTCACATGGCAATAAAAGGATTCTGATTTGTGTTCTGTCGTGACACAATCCCAGACCTTTGCATCTTTTGCCTATTTCTATTCTATTCTTTTTGCTACAAGCACAAACGCCGTAATGCTTTTCAGTTTTGGCAGGGGAGCTATTCAGTGTTTTGATCACATTAGCTGCAGTCTAACCATATCGATCGGTCAAGACAATCCATGGTTTTCCCTTTCCCCCTCTCCCATAGAAGCTATAGGCATACCATTTTCAGAAACTGTGGCAAATCTGCAGTGGTAGATGTAGTGTGTGAGTCCAGATGAGTTTTTTACCTCAAGAAACACTTTAAACCTCCCTCATCAGCGGTGTCGATGCACTAAACAAATTAAAGTGTTCGCCATCTGCAGGCCGTTTGAAGAACTGCACCTTTTAAAAGAACAGGACACAAGGAGTATGAGTATGGTATGGTCAAATAAACAAATAAGGTGCCAGCCTGTTTAAGCTTTGGTTTTGTTGATTTTAAAAGACCCTGATAGTTTGTGGAAGTTAATACTGTGCTCCTGTATGAGAGTTGAGATTGTGTGAATTAGATCAATGGGATATGACCTTCCAGCCCCGCAAAGCATTATGGTAAAGCGCCAGTAGCGAGTAGTAATAGACAATTCAGCAGTGAACCAAGGATTTTATAATGTCAATTTCTTGTCTGACATTAAACAATTTGCTTATGGATCACACTGCATCACATGTTCAGTTAACAAACACGTAAGCAAATATTAAAAATGTCTTTCGTTAAAAAAAACGCCAGCCCAGAACAGGTCCTTGGCTTCTCATGGTCGAGACAGTGACAAGTCTCCATGCATTTCTTCAGAGTGTGGTTTGGCCAGCACCTTCTGTCTCAGCAAACACAACTATTCCAAACCAACAGTGTCCTGTGGTCACCTCCTGCGTCTCTGAGACATTCTTATTGTCTCCACAAACTTGATCCCTTCTTTCTTCACTGTAAAAAGTTGCATGGTCAGAATTTTTCTATTAGACTTATTGTTCTAAAGAAATGACAATTGCTATTTTAACTAACTGTGTTTTTTTCAAATCAGACATCCGTAGCTGGTTTGTTTCATTCTGCCATATGAGAAATATAAGTTTTAAATAAACACTTACTTACTTTAAAGTATTGTGCTGTGTATTATTTTGATTTATAACTTACGGGGTAACTTTTAAACCACAACAAAATTGAACTATGTAAGATAATCATTCTCACCATCCAACAGTTTGGTTCTATCAGTTTTCATTTGTATGTAATTTTGGCCTCTTTCACATCTTTGGATCAGCTTTTTCAGATGGAAAAGTGAACTTTAGAGGACCACCCTCTCTCGGCCAATCAACTTTCAGCCCAAAGGGGACTCACTGAGCTCTTTCTAATTCAGATTCAGATTCAGTTTATTTGCAATTTGGAGTAAAACCCACATTGGAATACATTTGCAAAAAGTCCCCAGTGTGCACAAAACAGTACATAAATAAAAACAAGGTATAAAACTACAGAAGTAAAGAACATTAAAGCGCAGGAAATAATTGTTACTGTGAATCAACTAGAACAGTTTCAATAAAATACAGATAATTAAAGTTCCCTGTTTAAAATGATAACATCTTGTGGAAAGAAGCTATTAGCAAAGAGAGATGTCCTGCCTCTCAGTGAACGATATCATCTGCCAGAGGGAAGAAGCTGGAACAAGGCTTTTCCAGGGTGGCCAGAAGAGTAATTGATAATCTTAAGAGCTTGGTTTCTGACAACTTTTATTAATGTTTTCTAATAAGATGAATACCTTGTGTTGTGGTCTGATTTGTTCACAACATTTTTTATTTTACTACAAACAAACTGTTATGGGACAAACAACATGGATCGCTGTAAAAAGTTAGGTACCCCAGCTTTAAGTATGGTATGTGGTTTGTGCCTATAGTTGCACTTCCTGAAGTTTATTCCAGGCCCCGAGGTGTTCCACAATAAAAAAAATAATACAAAAAAAGTTGCTCAATAATACAGCATGTGTTCATAGATTCTTTTTTTTTTTTCCAAATACAACCAGAAAAAGTATTGCAGAATAGGTTGTTCTCTTCCATCTCATCTGTTCCTCAGCAGCCCCCCCTCTGCCTGTGGGACCCCTCCAGCACACCCCTCTTCCTTCCTCCTGTCGGTGCTGTGCGTGACAGTAGCTCACTGAGAAGTGGAAATGAGACTAGTAAACAATGATTAGCTCCAGAGCCAGAGCTCAGGCTGTCTACCATTGGGAGAGGGGAGCACCCACCCGCCTGTCCGTCTGCACACCCAGGACCCCCTCTCCAACACCCCAGAGTCATCCTGGGGTCATGGCATACCGTTCACAGCCAGGTTACACAGGGGGGGTAAACACAGCAGCCACACGCACCACGGCCCCCTCTCTTTCTCCCCACGTCCCACCACAAACCTGGCCTTAATTAGCATGATGTGAATGCCATTGGCTACATGTGTACGGGCAGCGGGCACACACACAAGGTGGTGCGAATGGGAGGTGAGGGGTGGGCTCTGGAGGATGCCAGGGGAAAGAGAAGAAACAGCCTTCCCCACAGCAGTCACAGTGGATTGGAAGACTTGGTTTGTTTCTGGTTAACCAAGAATCACTCTAGAGGCTTTGGTGCTCGGCCACACCGCATTTCTCAGACAAACAGCTCTATGGGGTATAAAAAGTACATGACTGTAAAGTATTTGGCTTTTGTTGTTTCCTTTCTGTTTATTTTTACAGTTTGGGCATGAATTTGAGCTGCGAGACCATGTATGGTTGTGGTCTGAACCCGTGTAAAAATGTAAGCATGTTGTTAGAGCAGCAGTTCAAACATTTATTTAGATTACAGGACAAAAGGAAGAGAATGAGGTCTGCAGTGAGTGTTACACAGTGTTACACATATCTAAAGATACTCATTATGCAACACTTGCACACAAACAAACACACATGTTGTGCATCAAGGCCTGTACCTTTCATTTCAACTGCACATGCTTCATATGTGCACACGGCAACTCCTTAAATATTTGATTTGACATTTATACTAAACAATTGTGGGTGTTTTTATGTGTTATTCACGTGTAATTTCTATTTTAAAGTAAACGTTTTAGTATAGTAAGTCTAAATCAATGTAATCATAGAGTTGATAAAATATTCTTGTGTTTACTGCTTTGGAATGTCTCCAATAAAATACAAACAGTGTCAATAGTAATTACTGATAATTGTTGTATTCTTCCAAAGCCCAAGACCGCGTCAATAACAATCTGCATTTCTAATTTCTAACACGTGGAGAGTAAAACGGACGTCTTTGTTCCACTCATTTCGAACAGAATTATAAACACACATTTACGTCTCTGCTGGAAATGAGAGGCGTCAAAATCAATGTTTAGAACCCACGCACTGTATCTTCTCAAAAGTGCTCTTATGATGAAGACGGAGTTTGTCCGTGCGTGTGAGTGCGTGCGAGTGTGTGCGTGCGTGTGCGTGCTGGACGTGCATTCCCCCGCGGCTCTGCACGCGCACACGGCAGGCGCGCGCCTCCAACACCAGCGCCAGCGGAGATCATGTGGAGGGGTTTGCTGCACTACCACAATGGGAGGAGTATGAAAGTTATCTTGAGCCCTGCCCACAGCTGCTAAATATATAAGAAGTGAGTAGAGGCAAAGGCAGCACTTATACCTTTAAACTTGAGTAAGACTTGACTAACACTTATTTGCAGAATTATATTATTTTTAATTTGAAATAAAATCGTTTTTTTAATATACTTTTTTCTGTACCAAATGCAGTGACTGACAAAGACAGAGTATTTTTCGGGAACAGTATCCACAATGGACAGTGAGTTTGGACTGAAGAGCAGCAGCCTCATCAGAGAATGGAGTGGACAGGTCCAGCCTGCTCTAGTGGCCACGTTCGTGTTCCTCTTCTGTTTGGAAGCCTGTCTGTGGGTCAAGAACTTCCGGCTCAAGAGAAGACTCCCTGGACCCTTTGCCTGGCCGGTGGTGGGCAATGCCATGCAGCTGGGACAGATGCCTCACATCACCTTCGCCAGACTGGCCAAGAAGTACGGGAACGTGTACCAGATCCGACTGGGCTGCAGTGACATTGTGGTCCTGAATGGGGAGAGGGCCATCCGTCAGGCTCTCATTCAGCACAGTGCAGAGTTCGCAGGCAGACCCAACTTCGTATCCTTCCAATTTGTTTCTGGAGGAAGAAGTATGGCTTTTACTAATTACACTAAACAGTGGAAAGTACATAGGAAACTTGCCCAATCCAGCCTCCGAGCGTTTTCCTCCGCTAATAGTGAAACTAAGAAAGCCTTTGAGCAGCACATCACAGCCGAGGCCATGCAGCTGGTGCAGATATTTCTGCAGCAAAGTATAGATGGACAATATTTTGACCTTTCTCAAGAATTCCCTGTAGCTGTTGCTAATGTCATGTGTGCCCTGTGCTTCGGACGGCGGTATGGTCATGATGACCTGGAGTTCACCACTCTGTTGAAGAGAGTGAATAAGTTTGGAGAGACAGTTGGAGCTGGCAGCTTGGTGGACGTCATGCCGTGGCTCCAGTCGTTCCCAAACCCTGTGCGCAGTGTCTATGAAAACTTCAAAAGTCTGAATGAAGAGTTCTTCTCATTTGTGAAAGATAAAGTTGGTCAACACAGAGAGACTTTTGACCCAGAGGTGACCAGGGACATGAGTGATGCATTTATAAATGTGATTGAGTGTGGAAAGGACAATGGACTGAGCAAAGAGTTTGTGGAGGCAACAGTGACTGATTTGATTGGAGCAGGTCAAGACACTGTGGCCACAGCCATGCAGTGGATCATCCTCCTCCTGGTCAAGTTCCCAGACATTCAGGCCAAACTACACTCCGTCATAGACAAAGTGGTGGGTCCAGACCGACTCCCGACCATGGAGGACAAGCACAGCATGCCTTACCTGGATGCTTTCATCTATGAGGTCATGCGCTTCACCAGCTTTGTCCCCGTTACAATCCCTCACTCCACTACAGCAGACGTCTCTATCGAAGGCCTGCACATTCCCAAAGACACCGTGGTCTTCATCAACCAGTGGTCAATAAACCACGACCCTCTCAAGTGGTCCGAGCCTCAGATTTTTGACCCCACACGTTTCCTGGATGAGACCGGAGCACTGGACAGGGACCTGGCCAACAGCGTCATGATCTTCTCCACAGGTAAAAGACGCTGCATCGGAGACCAGATCGCCAAAGTGGAGATCTTTTTATTCACAGCCATCCTGCTGCATCAGTGCTGCTTCGAGACAAACCCTTCAGTGGAGGTCTCTCTGGACTGCTCGTACGGGCTGACGCTGAAGCCTCTCCACTTCTGTCTCCGAGCCAAGCTGAGAGGAAAGCTGCTGGGCTTAGTGTCCCCGGCATGAACACCCTGCTCACATACTGTGACTTTCAGCACCAACGCATACGGAAATGTCTGCACTAAAGCATACAGCGGTAAATGTGATATTTCAATGAATAGACTTTGTACCTTTGAAACGATCATATCAAATTTTAAACAATTGTAGACGTCAAACTATTCAATTTATGCATTCAAATCGACTCATTCCTTGATCATAATCTGTTGATGTATCGCCACAGTGTGTTTTATTTAACTAATGAATAACAGTGAAATCTGAATCACCACTAAAATGTCTGAGGTTTGTTGTGATGTTTCTATATATAGATATTTACAATTGAATATAATGTACTTAAATGTCCTGTACTTAAATGTCCTGAATTGAAATGTTTTAACCTTTGTCACATTATTAACATTACATGAGACTATTTTGATGTTCAGGTGTATTTACAACAGAATGCTATGTATCTACTGTACCAGAAGTATAACGCCCTCTCTATGAATATACTGAGGAGACGGCCGTGTCGATGGAAGTTGGTGAGAGTCTTTGTTTGTATTTTTGTTTTTGTAATCACAGTTCAGTCTGGAAGCTGTGGGATGTTTACAATTTGTAATTTTAAAAAGCTATATCATATTCTCAACGGGAATGAGATTACACTGATAAATGTGCTTTGTTTGTTTTGTGCCTTCAACAGAAGATTATGTTATTCAAGTGAGAAATAAGCTATATCTGAAAATAAACAATAAAGACCATTTTCTTCAAACTTTTCTCTTTTTGGGAGTAAAAATAGAATAATGACAGTGTGTGTGTGTGTGTGTGTGTGTGTGTGTGTGTGTGTGTGTGTGTGTGTGTGTGTGTG
>JAPMNZ010935222.1:0-31547 GCA_029875035.1 Pomatoschistus microps | reverse complement strand
GTCCATGAAAGGCTAGTTTTTGGCACATAAATTAGAACGGCGGAGATAGGCGTGACTACGTCCGTTAATATATACAGTCTATGATCTACATATTGTATACATAATGTGGATTTGTCTTCTGTGCTACATTGACACATGAGCCACTATCAGAGTTTTTCCCTTCATCTGAACATGTAAATGTGTCAAGGAATAACTAATACTCATCGCAGTTTTCTCACTGACATGCTGGGACATAACATCATAGAACAGTGCGAAAGTAACCTAGACTTCCTCTATTAACCCTTTAAGCCTATGAACATGCGCTGCATCCAAAAATCAACAGTTTTGATAGATTTTTTAAACAATGTCATGATGCTGATCAAATAAGAGCTGCACTCGTGTGACAAGACTAAACATGAGATCAATATTGTAGACTTATATCTGCTGAAACACCAGTTATTCTCTGTAAAGTGTGCAAACAGTCTGACAAATGAGATGTAATTTAATTTCTTGAGAAATTATATGTCACTTTCATTTCTTGAGAAATGAAATGGTTGAAATCGATTAATCAAATTCCCCTTCCATGTGCTTTCTCCTCATTTTAAATACAGTATATTTGGCTCACTAATTCAAGTAGCAGTAATTTTCATTAAAACTTGATCAAACCTGGACAAACATTGTCATAATGTTCATAATACAGTAACATTCACATTGGTTCAAATAATCTGTATTAGAAACAACATATATGCCGGGATGTCTAATCCATGAGTTGAATAAGTCAAAATGATGAAATAAGTGTTGTTGCTGCAGGTCTGGAATGATTCTCTGGAAGAGACTCTTATATTTCCTGATCCTTCAGCAAACTGAATCACATTCATGAATCAAAAATTACATGAATTTATGTTTACTCTTGTTTATAATCCTGTGTACTTTATAGAATACTTCTTTATACCGAAATTATCTCCTTGCGTCTTTGTCAAACTGACTCAGAAAAGTTTGAAATAAATGATGATTGAGTGATTGTGTTGCCTTTTCCATGACAGTCAAACGCATCGGTCTGGTTGTGATTTACACATTCCATTTCAATGAGCTTTGAATCAAGGGGTATCTGAGATCTCTTTTAATCAGCCACAAAGGCTGATTTATTTGTATATATTAAACTTTAAGAACACAGTCTGAGTGAAGGATGTCCTTCTGTGAATATATATATTTTTTCCACATTTATTGTGTGAAACCCCAAATATTTAGGAGTAAAACCAGTGAGCACATTGGCACAATGTATTATTTGGAGATAATAATTGCCTTGGGCTTCCCCTGGATGAGCAAGAGGAAGTGTGTGTAGAGAGGAAAGTCAGATGATGGTTCAGTTTGTGTACAACTATGCATCATATTCTAAACAATGCGCCAATGCCCATTAATATCAATTCAAAGATCTAAATCCTCACCCTGAAACCGTTTAACTGTCTAGAACTCTCTATTGAACTATATACAGTACCTACTGTATACTATATACCTAATATAGGCATATGTAGCAGGCTTATTAAAAATCATAATTATTTGTAATGTTTCATTTAGATGTATTAATTTATGTTAATATTTCTCCTAAGTATCAATTGTGTTCAATGGAATGTGCTGTGGCCAAAGTAAAGTCAATGATCTACCTTTTAGAAGCAAAATAGCAACATTGTCAAACATTATTCATGTTTAAAGATGCATTCCTGAACTGTTGGTGGCAGCACGTTACAATTCATATCTGTGGAGAGGCGAGACTTCTCACTTTAAAGTTAAGTTTGCCAAAAAAAACAGTTTGTTGGCACTAAAATTAAAACGTCTCTGCTTAAATTGCTGCCACTGCGAGCTGGCAGCGGATAAAGTGCTTGACGTGTCTTTCAGTTTGGTTTAAAACATGTCGTTTATGGTGTAACTCAGAGGCCACCTGCAGGATTCCATGGAAAGTTCAAGTCATTTAGTTACGGCCTTCAACATGGATGATGGATGCTCTGTTTTATGGAGGCCCTTCACCAGGACATGTACGGTTTGAGGAGATGAAAGCCACTCAGATGCACTTTTTTAACTTATCAGTGCAATGACACAAAACAACAACAAAACACACGCAAAGAAACTGAAGTCATTTTCTGTGAACCATCACCACTGGGCCTGGAGAGACAGTCACCAGGTCGACAGGCTTTGGAAATGTGTTTCTGACGGGGAGAACGGTGGACTCTGTGGGAGCTGCGCATCCGAGTAACTCCAGACACCCTCACTCAGCATAACACCGCTCAGGGGAGTAACCATAGCAACAGGCTCCTCTCACTTCGCTGCAAAACGGAACTGTGAGAACAAGTCTGTCTGAACTAAAGATCTGCACGTTATTACTATTACTATTATTAATAATCTTTATAATATGGACACAATACAATAGGGTCCATAGTTAAAAGCAAATATCCAATACACACAGCATATTAAAAAATTAATAGAATTAGAATTAGAATTACGTATTTATTGATGTTAGTATTGTTGAATGTGTTTGCCATAGACTGATAGACTGTAGTCCAGGTCTATAACAAGAACAGGCCCATGGATCTATTAGGCCGCACACTGGCGCCACCTGCTGCTCCCTGTGGGTGATAACAGGCAAGTTTATATCAGCGTATATACATAAATTGACCACTGGAAAACGTCTTTACAGGATGGTCCAAACGTCGGCTCTTGGCCCAAAGCTCCGTTCCACATGTGTCAATGCTGAGGGGAGTGAAATTTTTGGACCAGTCTAGTTTATTCGCTGTGAAATTTTGAGGGCTCGCGCTGGCTGCGTTTTTTCCACATTTTCTAGCCCCCGCGGCCATATTGAAACTGCCCATAGACCGCGGAAATTGTGGCACATTGGTTAGAACAGCGGAGAAAGGCGTTACTACCTCCGTTAATATTTACAGTCTATGACTAAAGTTTATGTCTCTGAATTTGACGTAACTTTTATCTTTAAGGCCATTGCCACTGGCTCAGGACACATGACCAGTCTAATACACTCTTCTGTGTGATTGAATAAACTCTGAAGTAAACAAATGACTCAAAACTTACCTTCAACTTCTCCTTTGAGAGACTGTTGCTCAATAACTCGTCTTCGTAATGTTGTATCATTGGGATATAAGACCGAAGCAGTTCAACTCGTTAAAATGTCTATACCTGTGGTAAGTAACTTATTCTATTGAAGAAAAATTCTACAGTAATAACATTTGTTTTCTTGTTTTTGTGTGTAGATTTTATCCCAAATGATGTCATTCTTGGTGAATGTTGTCAGTACTATTTTCTGCGGTCACTTGGGCAGAGAAGAGTTGGCAGCTGTAGCTCTGGCCATTTCTGTAAGGAGCCTGTGCTAGGAAAGCAGCCTGAAAGAGAATACTCATGGATCTATTATAATAACGATATACGTACTTTTTCTTCTTCGCCACAGGTCATTAATGTTACTGGTATATCCATAGGAGTCGGTTTGGCCTCGGCATGTGATACTCTCATTTCACAGGTGAAACGTATTTTTTTTATTTTAGTCAGTAAATACTTTCTGTAAATTATGTTGTTTTGTGGATAACAGTATTGATTGAGTCCACTGATATTCCCCCTAGTCTTAACAGGGAGAGTGAAAAAAAAACAAATACTTTTTTCTGAAGCGGAAGTGCGCGATTTTGCGAGATTTCCACCCGCGGATACAAACAAACCACACGTGCCAGTTGTATGGTGCTGAGGTCGCCGACTTCTTCTTCCTTAATGGGTTTTTCTGTGTTGTTTTGGACACATTTCGTCTCTGGGACAAAAAACTGGGAGATATGACGAGAAGATGAGAAAGGTGTAGGGCCGTGTTCAAACTCATTGTTTTTTAATCCACTATTATGCATCAAAAATAAAATATAGAACCACTATCCCCATGCAAATAAATTGATGTTGTTCCTTACAACTATCTTTTCTGCAATTTGGTTATAAGCCAATGTATATGAATGATGTTTTCTATCTGTTGCTGTGCTGTCAAAAACATGATGTAGTTGGGTTACCTACTCATTTAATACTAAAATTATGATTGTCCGTTTTCTGTTATAATTGAATGTTTGTTAAATGTTATTTAATATACATTGTTCCTCCTTTATCTCTCAAATAAATAAAGCCACAATTACATTCAAGCAGTTCAATGTGGAGGAATCACACAACTCTGGTGCATTGTTCAGAATATTTGTAGCAAACAAGAAGGGTGCTCGGTTGGTGGGATACACAACTTGTATTACAATACAAGAGAAGTCCATGCAATTACTTGTATCCATAACACATTAAAATGTTCTAGTTCACTGTATTTGCTATTAACTGTTTTTTTGGGGGGGTTCTGTGTTTTTTAGACTTTTGGTGGAGGAAATTATTTCAGAATTGGGGTGATTCTTCAACAAGCCATACTCATCCTGTTACTTGCGTGTTTTCCCTGTTGGGCCATTCTGATAAACACAGAGCCCATCCTGCTGGCGGTGAAGCAGGAGCCCAAAATTGCAAAGTCAGATCTTTGTTTCCTGTTTTGTGTTTTGGTTTCTTGACTTTGCATGAATCCTCTATGCTTACATTTCAGATTGGCTCAATCATATGTGAAAATTTTCATGCCAGCGCTTCCGGTGAGCAGGTTTTTATTCATAATTATTACATATAAAGTCAAGAAGCGGTTGAGTTGGCTCCTGGATCCCTCCTTGGGGATGTGTCCCACTGAAAGGAGACCCCAGGGAAGACCCAGAACAGCTGCCCTGGTAACACCTCAAGAATCCCCTGGATGAGCTGGAGGAGGTGTGTGGAGAGGAAAGTCTGGCTGTCTCTGTTCAGAATGTTGCTCCCGCAAATCGGCAACGGATAAAGCAGAAGGAATTTGATAGATGGATGGACTTTTAAAGTATGAATTTGATGTTTATTATTGTGACTTCTTTCAGGCAACATTTATGTTTTCTCTTCAAATAAGATATCTACAAAATCAGGTGATTATACTATTGCTATTTGTTTTTTAAGTTTAAACAAAACAAAAAAATGTCTCTATTTTAGGGCATCATATGGCCTCAAGTTATCACTGGTCTTGTGGCTAATATTCTCAATGCTCTCATCAATTACATTGTCATCTTTGTTTTCAACTGGGGGGTGAAGTAAGTATGAAATTATTCAGGTGTACACACATACACCCACACACACACTTCGGCCTAAACTATTTCAGTCTGACATGTTTTAAGATTTAAACAAAAAAGTGTATGCATTTTTCTGATTTGACTGAACTATAATAACTACTACACACTCACACACACGCACCGACACAAAGTTCCATTTCTGTATAGTTTAACAGAGACCCAAGATAAGATCTTTAACACACTGACAATGTCGAAGTGCGGTGCAGTTATGAGTCTATCTGATTGTGAACACACAATAAAACTTGTTTGCATGCGTACTGTCGCTTAAGTATGTTGTCATGTTTAAAAAAGAAAAAAAAGATTCTCATTTTAAACCAGATAAAAGCCATTATGTTAAAATGAAAAACAGCTTGATTCACTGTGTCCAGTTTTTCATCCAGGAGAGAGGCCTGTAACTATCTCACTTTTCTCATGTTTTCCAGAGGTTCAGCTGTTGCCAGTTGTCTGTCTGAATTTCTTATGGTTGCACTTCTGTCGGCCTATATTATCTACAAAGGTATTCACAAGACGACATGGGGAGGTGAGCTTGATCACATAATCAATTATCACCATGGCGATGCATTATTTTTCTTTGTTTATTCAGGGTGGTCCACTGCTTGTTTACAAGACTGGGGAGTTTACCTTCACTTGGCCATCCCCAGTATGGTCATGATGTGTGTTGAATGGTGGACATATGAGATTGGAAGCTTTTTAGCAGGTTATTTAATTACTTTGTATTTATGAAATGATTATAAGCATAAGTAAATCCAATTGAATACACATCTGTTATTCAGGCTTAATAAGTGAAGTGGAGTTGGGAGCGCAGTCAGTTGTCCTCCTGTGGGCTAACATTGCATACATGGTGAGCAAACAAATTATTTCAATAAATATGATTTCTTTACGAATGAGCAGATTTACATTCTTTTTCTATTTTTTTTCATTTAAAATTGTAGTTTCCCATGGGCTTTAGTATTGCCGGGAGTGTACGAGTGGGAAACGCGTTAGGAGCAGGAACTACAGACCAAGCAAAGTTGTGTGCTAAAGTCACAATGTTCTGCGCAGGTATGTGTTAAAATAAAGGAACATTCAGGTGAAATAATCGCTTTAACATGTTACAGTACATTTAACAGTTAGTAACATCATTCCACAGGGTTTGTGTCCGTCTTCTTGGCCATACTTATTGGAGGCTTCAAGGATTACATCTCTTATGTCTTTACATATGATGAGTAAGTTTCACATTTGTACATGGATTAGAAAGTATAAACAAAAGGGGTGTACCTGAGGACTGTGAGACAATTATCGACTGAATTATTGATTTGAAGTCCCAACTATTTAAATAACATCAACATGCCTTTAAGTGTTATGTCTGGTCTGTCTTACAGACAAATCAGGCAAAGGGTTGCTGATATTATGATCTTTTACGCCCCGTTTATTATCCTAGATGCGACCGCAGTAAGCTATATTGGTCTTCAAGAGTAAAGTGAATACTTTCCAGCACATATGTAATCCGTGTCTATTTCCTCCTCGTGTTTGTGTGACTAGGCTGCGTGTGGCAGCATCATCAGAGGAGCGGGTAAACAGAAAATTGGGGCTCTGTCCTACTTTGTAGGTTTTTATGGGATTGGATTCCCTATTGGAGTGCCACTCATGTTTGCAGCCAAAATGGGAATAAAAGGTAAGATTTACAACAGACTTGTTTTTCATGATGCCAGTTGTTTTGGTACATGTTATGGTTTGAGTTGTTATTCAACCTGTTGTGCTTTGCAGGTCTTTGGACAGGCTTGTTTATCTGTATCTTTATACAGTGTGTATTTATGTTTGTCTACATGGTTCGAATGAATTGGGAAAAAGCAACAACAGAGGTATGAAAAAGCAACTACAGAGGTATAATAATTACAGGTATATCAGTTTTCATATTTGAGCATCATCTTTATAGGCCCAGATTCGTGCTGGATCGGGTGAAGCTTCTGAAGGTTAGAGCCATGTTTTCTTCATATCTGATTTTCGATTTCTGACTTTTGCCTGCATCTTAGATGATAAGTACAGGATGAACCCGCTACATACTGGGTAAAAAAAAATACTGCATGCACAACACTGCAGAGTATTTGCATGGTGCATGTTGAGCACAAAGTGAAGTTAGAATTGTACCAGTGAACAACACAGTGATACTACCATACCACAGTTCTCTTTCTCATGTTGTTATGCTTAATCTCTGTATCACTTCCCGACTAAATACCCAGACACCAACATTTGAAATCACCTTTTTTCATAATCATACTATTATTCTGTAGGTGCAGAGTTTGCGGGAGGAGAGTGGGAAGTCCTGGAGCTGGTCCCTGAGCCTTCAGCTGAAGACAAGATTCCACACACAGCTCTGGTGCTGCGCAGAGCCCTGGCTCTGGCTGCTATGATCTTCATCCTGGCTGTGGGAATTATTGTAAATGTAATAGTCCAAAATAAGATTGTGTGATTTACTCCAATTATTAGGATGACTGATTAAATAATGAAGGTTTCAATTGTGCGTCTGAGTTTTCTTTGTAAAATCATAAAAGTAACTAGTACAATTAATTATTTTTGTTTACAGGTATGGCCTTTTATTGTATTTTTGTTACATTATGAACAATCAGATTTGAAATATTTATAAAGGAATGTGTGCTATTGATGTATGGCTCTGGCAAAGGCACAATTAAATGTATGATTAACCCCAGAGTAAACAGTCCAGCGGCAGATAACACTGTGATTCCTCTTCTGATGATGAGCTGAGATGTCGATAGAGGGCCTGCTGCTCCTGTTCTCTGTCGGTCAGTGCACTCGGTGTGGACATCAGAAAACTAAGACAAGTATAAACAATACTAAAGTGGCATAGATGAACAAGATACAATCAAGCTGAGACAAACCCACATTTAGTGGTTGGTCGACATCATTGTTTCTGTTTGCTCGTTTTACTGCCTAGAACATAACACACATTATACTTGCATGCAATCTCATTATAATCATGGCTGGTCTTTACTTACCTCCTCTGTCATTGTTTTCCAGTTCAACTTGAAAATTACAACAATAAAGAATGTGGACTGCACAATGACACAAATTAGTAGGCCCAACCAAAAACCTGTAGTGGGAAAACAATACCGTTAGTAATTCACCTTTAATCTTCATGCTGTTTAGTTTATCTGTTTACTTTCCAAATATCCTCATTTTTGCCACAAATATAAATGTTACACTGAGGGAAAGTCCAATGCCGTAGTATCCAATAAGGTTTGCTACAGCTGGGATCTTCTGTTTCCCTGTGCCCACAAAGATGCCTATGCAGACACACTGAAGACAGATTCTCAATCATCCATGGTTTTACTATAGACTTAAGATAAACTTGAGCTGAAGGAAAAGGGAGGCACTTACCACAAGACCATCAAAGAATTGTAGAAAACAATACACATTCATCAAATCAGCCACCAGTTCTATAATCTTTCTAAAAACAGAAAATATGCAAATGTTAGTCAAACAAAACAAACACAAAACCCTACAGTTCAAATTGAGGAAGATTCTAATTGGGATCCTCTTCTGTATGCCATTTAAAAAAAACAAATATTTACAACTTTGTGCACTTTACAACCAATGTGCACTGACCACACTCACTTGTCTGAAGTAAATATGTAGCCAATCACATTTTTAGCAGAACCAAGTACCACACCCTCAATCAAGGCAATGCTTGCTGAAATTAAAATGTGTACATTAAAACAAGTGAATATACAATCACTACAAAGTCTTAAAGTTCAACCTGCAAGCGTGAGAGAGATTTTACAGGCAAGAATAGCTCTAGAGGTGTCGCCCGCTCCAAGAGCATTTCCCACTCGAGCACAGGCTGCTGCTTGAACACCTAGAGGGAACTGAGAGAACATATACTGTATGTATACAGAAGAGTACAGAAACAAAGCCTTACCATGTATGTTAATAATGTAACCATCATAACAACATGCTGAGCTGCAAGCTCATCCTCACTCAGCATTCCTGAACATGACATGTTTTGAAAACCTGCGTTATCTATTTTTATTTCATAGTATACAAATAATTAATACAGAATTAGTATTACCTGCAAGAAAGCCTCCTATTTCATAAACCCACCACTCAAAACATTTCATCAAAGTGGTGGGAATGGCCAGTTTCATGAAGGAGCCCCACTCTTGCAGTGATTCCACAGACCAGCCTGTAGGGGGAGCCAGACACTTACGCAAAAGCCTTTATTTCTCGTCTCCTCTGAACTTACCATCCCATGTTGCCGCATAGAGTTTTTTCCAACGAATGTAAACAAATAAAAACACGCAGATGTAAATCTGAGACAAAGAGTTAGACGCTGCTGACCCGCTGTAGACACGCACACAAAAGTCAAAATGTGAATATCTTCCAACAATCAACAAAATAAATTCTGCTGTTTGTTGAAGTCTTACATCACCCCAAGTTCTAGCCAGTACAAGAGGACGTAGTTGGTCCCAACATTAGCAATATTTGCCAACAATGCAGTATATACTTGAGGCAGTGTGATACCCTGCACAGCACAAACAACAGCTTAACTTCCATTTCAGAAACATTGAAATAATTTGTTCTGTACCTGATTCTGCAGATAACACACTTGAAGGTAGTGTAGAAACATTGCCTGAGCAGTGACAATCAAAATGTAAAAGAGATAAATTATTGGCATGCCACACGTACCATGTGTATATGACATTCAATGTTTTAATTAAAAAAAACATCCAATGCTTACAGGTACAGCTGGAAGGTAGTATGTTATATACAGCTGTGATATTCTGCAACAAGAAACCTTACATTCACTTTTCCCTTGATATTACAATTTCCTATCACATATTTGCTTGGTGCATGCAGAGGACTGGCCTGGCCATCGGAATGCTAACTAACAGCCAAGATAATTTCAGTATTCAGCAGAGGTGCTTCTGGAGGACCTTGTTACCTGGTGACCTCGGGCTCCTGTCCCAGGTAGAGCAGAACACTCTGTGCGTTCATGAGCAGAGCCCAGCAGGGCAGACAGAACAGCAGCAGGATGAGGACCCCCCTCTGCAGAATCACTCCAACACGCAACAGGTTCTTTCCTCCAAAAGTCTTGGGAATCACACATACAGTATGTCAGGAAAAATAGAAATAGATGTGATACTGTGAAATATATTTACAAACCTGAGACACCAGAGTATCACAGGCCATGGCTAAACCAAATCCTGTCGCTGCTGTAGTTACATTAATTGTCTAAAGAAAAAAGTTAATCCACTTAAAACTAAATTGTCAGAATATTATGCACTAAAAATATGTATTTAAAACTGCAGCTCCTCTGATTTAACATTTAAAAGATCAGGCCTAGTTGTAACAATTACAATTACTATTTTAAAATCTAGTTTAAAATACATTACTTTCTGAAAATCACTTTTTCAGTTTACACTTTAAGATTAGAAAAAAAGAAAAGTAACATTTATTGAGGTTGCAGTTTTGAATATTTTGACATTTTCCTTTATAAGTTTTGTAAACAAACATGAATTTACAAAAATATATATATATATATATAAAAAAACCAATAATTTAAAGTATCAATAAAAGTATTCTAGCTCGGACTACAGGTACTACTTTTTTCCAAAGTAACAAAATATTTTACAGAATACATTTAAGGTGATTAATTCAGTATTCTGGAGCAGAATACACTTTCTTAATATTCTACCAACACTGGTTGTAATCAAAGTAATCCTTGTTGTGTACTTGCCGCAGAAGCCAGTCCGTATCCTGCCATCACCTCATTGCCCAAGCGTCCACAGAACACAGTCACCACAAAGGGAAGAAGGTGGTTGAAGATTCGAGAAAACAACTAAAATACATTATTCAGAGTTCATCTCAGTTCCTTTCTCTTTTTCTTTTTTTTGCTATAAGCAGCAGCAGCAGCAGTCTTACCAGAGGCCCGGTCATTGTAATGATATGGGACAGCTCTTCTTTATAGGCCAATGCAATCCTATGGCATAACGACTGCTCCATGTTTTCTGGAGAGGATGCCACAAATGGTCAAGCACCAAAGATAAGTCTGTTTTCTGTCATCGTTTTGGGCTGATGGGACAGTGGGATGTAGTCGCAGCTGCTTTGGAAAGGGGCCAAAACAACAAAGAGTGTGAGAGACTCATTCAATCAAAGCAGGCTTTAGGGTGGGACGTGTTTTAGGTCAGTTTTATTTATTGTTTCCATTTTTATGTTATTTGAAGTGAAAAATATACCAGTCTTAAAAGAAAACAGCTTCAAAATGAAATGAAAACAGCCTCAAAACAGTTCACATTATTTTATACTGGATGTATTTACACAAGAAGGAATTTCCATGTAAACAAGCAAGAGGAGAGCTTTCTCTGAGGTTTGTGGAGATGTCACAGTTAGGACTCCATGTTTTATACTTTTCTTAGCGCCATAAACATATTTATAGTGAAGAAGACATTTTATAATATTAGTTTATTTTCAGGCTGAAATGTTGCATCTTGGGGTTTTGATGTTAGATTGCAAAGTCTATGTTTAGTTTTGTAATAGGACGATACAAAAGTCAACTCTATTAACTTCTCATTCTGACTTTCATGACAGAGACCAACAACCAAACTGTTTTAAGTACATACATGCTTTAATGTTTGCGGTTCAAAAGTTAGATACCCCGCTTTTAATAGTTCATTGTTGCATTGGGAACAGCAGTGTGGCATCTGTTGCGTTCATTTCCACTGTGGAGTTGATGTGTGCGGTCAGTGTCTCAGGCAGAGGTACCAGGAAGTGCACCCCCACCCCCAGAGCCAGGACCGCCACAGCTCCCAGTGCCACCAGTCCACGTCTGAGCAGCAGCTGCCTGGTGCCCAGCTTACCTCGGCTCGCACGCTCACACAGGGGCGGCTTCTCTGCCTCTTCACCCCCTGCACATGGAGCTTTGAGGTCATCCACCGTCTGGGAGAGAAAATGACAAAATACACAGTTCACACTTGTATCTTTGAAAGAATGTTGAATAGATTAGTAAAACGTTGTTGGTGAACTAATAGCATTTGAACCCACAGTGGTGTTGTTAATTTATGATCTAGACTTTGGTGTATAACTTTATGAATAAATGATGCCCTATTGACAGGCCGCGTGTTGGTTGGGTTCAGCTACAGTAAATGTTGTTTTCCCTGAGAATGTACACAGTTTGAAATGTACTTTTACATATGAAACAAGCCTGTGACTTCACTCGGCTAAGTTACAAGTTATGTCTGTTGGAAGGCAAGTCTTCTCACTGTAAAAAAATGTTTTAGTTCAAGCACTAAAATCATCCATGATTGTAGAAGGTATATGTTTTAAACCAAGCAAAATTTTAAACAAAGCAATATCATCTCTATCAGAATGCACCATTATACCATTATTCAGCATTCCACTACCACTCAAAGGGATTTTTTTTAACCATTTCAACCATACTAATTATGATCATTCATTACTTACATTTTCATTACTTTCTAAGAGATTGTTTTCTTTTAATAATGACAGGTTAGTGGTCTTGTGTGCTCGTTTCTCGGCCTGTAACAACACAACCAAAACATCTCAATTGTAAAACTTGAATACACATTTTTTATCAGGCCAATGATTCAGACTAAAGTTCACCTCCTTGGTTATTGCCTTCCAGTCCAGCTTGAAAAAAATGATGACAATGTAGAAGGTGGATTGAAAAGATACACAAATTAACAGTCCAAGCCACCAGCCTGTTCAGAAAAAGACATTCAGAGTTAAAATATTCTTAGACTCATTTTATGATCGTCTGGCCTTGCACTCAGAAATCACATCTCTTCTTGGACTTTCAGCAGTTTTCCCTTTCCTCCATCTCGTTGTCCTCACAAAAGCACCGGATTCACAGTTGAACAATTTATCTCTAGGACGGTGTTTTTCAACCAGTGGGCCGTGGAATGTTTGTGTGCCTTGAGACTTTGCTTGGTGTGCCTTTGGAGATGATCCATTATCATAATTGATCCAAATAATGTGAAAAGAATATAATGTGAAAAGATTATCATAAATGGTTCTGTTTGTTTGATTATTTTTATCATACACTTTGATGAGAGTTACTTTGTTATTTTATGAAAGGCTGCAGAGTTTCATTTTTGCTTCACTTTAAGCTGGTTTTGTGCCGTGAGATCTATTTCCATGAAAAAGATGTACCACAGCACAAAAGATTACTGCTCTAGGATATCCTTAAATCTGGTTCTACTTGATCGTGATCCTTCATCTATGGACTTCAACACAAGTCGTTGTATTAGAGTCCGTGACGGGCCTTTGGATTGAGTGTCTTGGGGCTCTTTCCAAAAGTCCCTTGCCAGCCTGTGGTAGGGTCTTGACTGAAGCTGAGGAACCAGTGCAGTGACACACGGCCATCCATGACATCATTATTTTATGAGGCCGTTTCACCTCCATTAGTGAGAAGTCAGATAATCTTTGTCAGGCTCAAACCTGATCATCAAATATGCTGATGACACCTCCATGATTGGTCTCATCAGTGATAACGATGAGACTCTTACAGAGAAATGATGTTCAGAAGATGAAATGAAGCAACCTCACATGCTTGTTGTTATTGATAACTCCCAAATGCAGTGCAGATTAAAGAGGAGTGCAAGTTTCTGGGTATAAATGGAATAATTGAAGAAGAAGCCCGGAGAAGCCATGTTCCAGCTTCTTCCCTCTGGCGGAATATATCGCTTGTTGAGATGGAGGACATTTACTAACAGCTTCTTTCCATGACCTGTTATCAGTTTAAACAAAGCACTTTACTGATCTTGCACTTGTGTTGAAACTGTTTTTTGTTGATTGGTTTCACAGTGACAATTGTTTCTTGTACTTTTTTGCTTGTTTCATTGCTGCATATTTATTTTGTTTTATGCTATGCAATTGATGTTGCACACTGGGGTACGTTTGTATTCCAATGTGGGTTTTATTGCAAATGGCAAATGTTTTGAATCTGGATCTCCTAAGCCTTTCCACACATGTGTGAGACAGTGGCAGAATGAGGATGATACAGCATATGTGGAGTTTCACAACGTCAAAACACTCTTCAGGGCTATTATATTAAAATAGGAATTCAGGTTTACTTGTTCTTTAAACAAGACAGTTATATTACCTATAGTGTTTAGTTTTACTACGAACATGAGCACCAGTGCCGATGAAAGCCCAATGCCGTAGTATCCGACAACGTTAGCCACAGCTGGGATTTTCTGCTTCCCAGCGCCTACGAAGACGCCTGATGACACACACTATGGACAGTATGTGATATGACATACAGCATACTAGCAGAGCACCATGTAAGAAGAACATGTCAATAAACACTCACCACAAGGCCATCAAAAAGCTGTAGGAAACAGTAGGCCTTCATCAAGTGGGAGATCAGGCTTACGATTTTTCTGGAGGATTTTTGTGGATGATATACATGATTACAAAGTGTTATATAGCCAACTAATTACATTTGTATTTATACTTACTCATCATTGGTAAAAATGTAACCAATACAATGTTTAATGGAGCCAAGTACAGCACCTTGTACTAAAGCGAAGCCAACTGCAAAAAAAAGATGTGGGACAGGAGCTACAGTAGTATCTTGAAGTAGTTTTAGTATCAACCTGACCTGCTAAACCATAGGAGACTTTCATTGTCAGTCTGGCTCTTGCAGTGTTTCCTGCTCCAAGTGCATTCCCCACTCGAGCACAGGTGGCTGCTTGAATTCCCACAGGAAACTAAACAATACAAATTTAGTTTAAGCTAAATACACACATTGCAGGTTAAAATCTATAGACAAAAACATACTACCATGTATGTTAGAAATGCTATCATTATAACTCCATGTTGGGCAGCAAGCTCCTCTTCACTTATCATCCCTAAATGAGCAATTAAGATGTTAGACACAATACAATTATCTAATATTATTATTGGATTTTCAGTACCTGAAAAGAAGCCTCCGAGCTCATAAACCCACCACTCTGCACACTTCATCACTGTACTGGCAACAGCCAGCTTCATGAAAGAGCCCCACTCCTGCAGTGCTTCTGTAGACCAGCCTGTAGGGGGAGCAATGTGATTAGGATTATTATTATTTGCAACAAGTGTACACAAGTGTTGTATTGTATGTTAATCTGAAATACATGACTGTCAATATCAAGTAAGTAATCAAGTAATGTTTATTTATATAGCGCATTTTACTGACCAAGGTCTCCCAAAGCGATTTACAATGTTCAGAGTTCAGATATTGTTCCTACGCAGACATAGGGAGAACATGCAAATTCGACTCAGAAAGGCCCTTTTCTGACTGGGATTCAAACCCAGGACCTTCTTGCTGAGAAGCGAGAGTGCTATCTACTCAGCCACTGAGCCGCCCATCAAGTTGTAGAGGAGGGGAGTAGTGCATGGAGCCTAATGTAAGGCCTCACCTCCCCAGGTCTTAACGTGGAGCTTCTTCCACCGAATATAAATATAAAGGAACCCACAGGAATAGACGTGACTCAAGGTGTTGGCTGCAGCAGAACCGCTGTGGACAGAGGCTCACACGTTATCCATGCATTTGAGAAAGATGACCAAATAAAACGTATAGTGAATATGAAGTGTTGCTTGAAACCCAAGGGTAGATCATTACCCTCTCACCTGATGCCCAGTTTCAGCCAGTGCACAAGAATGTAGTTAGTTATTGCATTTGCTATGTTTGCTGCAACAGCAGCGAGCATCTGAGGCAGGATGATGACCTGAGGAAAGACATCAGTATCATTATATTATTGTTATGATTATTATTACATATTGTTATCGTTATTATTTTATTCCTCCAAGATATGTGTCTGTTTCGTAATTAAGAAAGGCGGTGCACCTGGTTCTGTAAGTAGGAGACCTGCAGGTTCTGGAGATACATGACCTAAAAACAAGAATAGACCAAGTTCAACCAAAGCTGTGGAGTTGAGGCCATAGAAAGAGTCACAACTTACTGGCACCGCTGGAATGAATGCTGTCATATAGATTTGAGCTACTCTGAAATCACAGGTTCATATCAAACCAAAGATATGAATAAAACAAATGTTTTGCATTAAGTATACGTAATGAAGGGAATTCTCTCATAATGATATTGCTGGTGTGAGTTACCTGGTGACCTCAGGCTCCTGTCCCATATAGATCAGTACAGACTGTGCGTTCATGAGCAGAGCCCAGCAGGGCAGACAGAACAGCAGCAGGATGAGGACACTCCTCTGCAGAATCACTCCAACACGCAACATGTTCTTACCCCCAAAAGTCTGCCCCAGAGACATACAGGGTTTTAGTATCAAACACTTACTTGTATCCAGTTACATCATTGTTAGACCTGAGACACCAGCGTATCACAGGCCGATGCCAGACCAAACCCTGTTGAGGTTGTTGTGATGTTGATGATCTAAAAAACAAAAAACAATGTAAGGGTAAGAGTTTTTTGCATTTTAATAGAATTCCACACATAAATGCTTTTATCTACTCTACAACTTACAGCACAAGCCAGGCCATAGCCAGCCATTACATTATTTCCCAAACGGCCACAGAACATGGTAATCACAAAGGAAGGCAGGTAACCAAGTATTCTAGTGACCAACTTGAAAAATAAAAACAAACACATTAGAAACAAAGCTCCATGACTTTTTGTGACAAATATAGTCCACGTTTAATAATTAATAAATACACATTTATTTGCAAAGCACTTTAAACCCATGTTCACAAAACGCTGCACAGTAAAAACAGTGAAAAACAGTCAATAATAGTCATAATAATAAAATATATCAAAAACAAATACAGGTTTGTTCTTTCAACATACTGTACATGTAACAAGATGGATTGTTATGTTCTTACCACTGGCACAGTCATCCTGATAATGTGGTAAAACTCATCTCTGTAGGCCTCGGGCACCCTGCGGCGCACCCCTGGGCAGCAGAAGAGCCTGTCGCTGCGGGATGGCTCCATGCTGCACAATGCTCTGTCCCATCGACTGGATTCACCACATACTGTAGGTTGTGCAAGCAATCACAAAGGTAAAAAGTGACTTATTTGTAACCTTTGTGGTTCTGAGGAAGCCCTTGCATATAGAACAATACAAATGTTGTGTATACAGTAGGAAACTGGAGATGTAATTAAGTTTTTGAGTAGCTCCAGGACAATAGGCTAAATGTTAAGGCATGACAATGTTTTGTCATTGCAGTTTCATTTAAAATGTTTCTTATTTTGCTGACCACTTTCTTTGTGTTAACTGTAAGTGCTGAATGTCATTCATTTCACTGAGTAAATGTGGTGAATGGCTGGTTCTGTGGGCAGAATACAGAGTAACCAAAGCTGCATGAAAAAACGTCCTAACTCTGTAGTATTTGATCATTTTCAATTAACATTTTCATGTGAACACTTGTTTCCCTAAAGTAAACTGCTCCATCTCAATGAGCTCAACGCTTTGAATCCACAGTATGTATTCATATATTCCAAACCAAAACAACAAGCTAAGATTGTGAAAGTGTTTGGAAACAATTATATACCTTTGAAACCTCATTAATGTATGTAGAGTTGATGTATTTCTCACTACAAGACTGACAGATGGCCAGATGATGCATTAAGGCCAAGTCTGAAAGAAGGGTTAGCATTTCAAACTATAATCTCTAACACTTTTAGAGTAATGAGGCCAGAGTCACAGAATAAGTTCACAGAGAGAAAAAGTCCATGTCTGTTTATTTTTTCAGTCATATGCAACATTTCAGGTCAAGAAACACAACATGTACAGTACAGGTTCAAAACAGAACTCTGAGTTACCACAAAAGGCTAGGTCAGTGCATCCGTTGCAGTATTCAAATGATTTACTACTGCCAAATATATTTTAATGAGCTGTTAAAAACTTGTTGGCAAACAAGTAACATCCAGGAAAAGCCGTAAGTCTTGCTCATCAGATCTAGTTGCATATATTGTATTAGGCAAACTAGAATAGCAACATTTCAAGTCACAGTTTATTTAATGTTATTTTAGACATTGCCAAGTTATGTGAAACTTTAGTTTTTTTTGCATAAGATGGAGTAATGCCACAACTGCCATTGGGTCAGCACAGAACACTATTCATGTCGATAGCAGAACCTTTGTTTATTAGCAGAACTATTTGAGTAATTAAGTGCCTACTAACCATTATACTATTATATTGACTCAACAATTATGTGTAATTGGTACTTTTTACACATACAGAGGCAGCACTACAGGGAGCATACAAGAGAATCAAATATCTAATTACAAAACACACCAGGGGTATAGAAAAACCAGTGATGCGCATGTTTCTGTCCTGAAGGGACGTCCATCCGAGCAAAAATACAGTACATTCACCATTCAAGCACATAAGTCCTCTGGAGAGTATTTATAATATATTTATAGACATTTACAAAAACAAATTAATTTGATCCCATTATTTCTTCACATTCAAACACATGTTAAAAAGAACAAAAAACTAAAAACTTTGGTCATTAAGATTTTTTTTTCTCACACAAGATAAATAAGGCAAAATTGACCAGGCTAAACAGAATACACAATATTCAGTCAGGACATTGCTCAAAATATTCCTATTTACATGATTTAATCATAGAAAAATAAGTTTGGACAAAGCCACAGAATTACTTCATTAAAGTGCACAGAACAGACTGAGTGCAGCTTTAGGGATCAACACCCTGGTACCATCACCAAACAAGTCATTGTACCTCTTTCTAAAAGCCACACAACACATACACCACAAATACTGCAACAATGTCACCTTTATATATATTATATATATTTTTTATACAAATCTGTAAACGTAGTATCCTCTCTGTACATTAATAAAAACAAATCTTTATCATTTTTTTCCCCCAATCAATAAACAGATACAATAAAATTCCACATCATGTCATACTCTTGCAGAGGACCAGCGCATCCTGCATCCATAGAGCAAATATGTCCTTGGGGGGGGGCAATCCGTGCTCAACCAGCACTGGGCTGAGTCAGGAGCCATGTTCTGCCTGCCTGCCCACAAGGGAGGGGGCTGTGCAGGGGACCAGAATACAAAGATACAGTCCTAAGGGTATATTTATGAAGCCAGGTGCTAATCAGCCGGTACAAAGTGAAATAGTGTGTGCAATTCTCCCTCGTTTACTTCTATGGGACATGTGCATTATTAATCAGTTTTTTCCCATGTTAAATGATGCTCGTCTGCTTGAGTATTATACCCCTAATCCATGGGCATCAAACTGGATCCAGAAAGGTCTGATGCAGCAGTAGGATTTCATTCCAACCTACCAGGAGCACACCAGACTCCACCCATTTCCCAGATTGAGACGTCCAGTGTAGATCCATGGTCCAGTCTTACTCACTTGAGGAAATGGGTGGAGTCTGGTGTGCCCCTGCTTGGTCGGAATGAAACCCTGCAGCTGCACCAGCCCTTTGTGGACCAGTAGACGTCTCAATACATGTGTGAGCCAACCAGACCACCAGCTGCCACCTTTGTTTTTCACGGTTATCCAATTCAATAGATGCACATGATAAAAAGGGACACAATGTAATATGCACTCTGAAGCTGGCTCCAAACCACAAGAGTTTCAGTCTCATGAGATTTGAAGTCGTGACACAGACCACATACTTAAGGATGATCTGAAACTCATTTCTGTCTCACAAATGCAGAGACCACTTTCATTCTCTTACGATTCTTGTTTAGGACATGGCTGCATATGAATTCAACAAACACACCTCCTATCTTCCATCTAGTTTCTTCTCATTTTATATATGTTTTAAATACACTTTAAATAGCATCAACACTTCATTGAAAATGTAGTTAACTTAACTTGACTTAACCCAGACAAGATTATGAGACGATGTTACGACAAAATATCGCATACAACAATTGTTACTCGGGCCACCCCTCCTCTAACTCATGGAGAGCTGAAATGGGGCTAATAATCCTGTAGTCTGTAGCCAGCATTAGTGGTCTAGTAAAGTCATTACAATAAAAAAATACAGCTTAGGGTTGCCAGAATCTTACTGCTTGTGAGGTGAGGTGTAAATCATTAACACACATACATTAAATGACTTCCAAACAGGGCTGGACGAAATAATCCAGTTCCATGTAATAAGAGTATAATTTGGAGTGAAATTTTGAGCGAATAATACACAAGAGCTTTTGTCTGTATGCACCCCGGTGATGTTTATATTTGGTCTGAGCTAAAGGCCATGTATTAGGAGTGGACTGACAGAGTGCTGGGGTCACCCGTAGTGTTTGCCTTAATGTGGAAGAGGCCGATTTGAACATGAGCGAGCTGGAGCCAATTTCCTTTTATGGGCATTTCTTGCGCAGCGTTACATTTGCACCGTAACAGGGTAGCTAAGGCCTAAGCCAAGCCTACTTCCAAAGGCATACATACTGTACAGTATCTAGCTGGTCAAAACACACATGACATTCAATCTTTGACTAAACATCCATAGGAAATAAATACGTGATTTATGCAGTGGTATTTTCTGGAGGTCACTCAAATCATGATTGTAGCAAGCACATATTGTTTTTAAACACAATAACAAAATGTGCAGTACTACTTCACTATCCACACGATTAGTCTCATAATAACCCTGTTGATAAATGTTTTTCAGTAATGATACGCGAGACATCTCGATATTGTAAACAAACATTGCAAACAAGAGTTCTCATAAAAAACATATAGATACGCTTCCCATGTCATTTCAATGCAATATTTTGTTTTGTTCCACGGCGCTAACAAGAGCTCCATCCGAGTCCGGGCCAAGACAATTGACACACAAAAAAATAGTCCCTGGACCTGTACATGTGTGTTTAAGATATGTTCCTGTTCATGTTTGTGTAAAAAAACAAAAACCTCTCGTAGCACATGCCATGGTTAAAGTCTATGCATCGTGCAGGTAATTAAATTTTTTTCTGAGGAATAGCTCACTCTCTCTCTTGGCTTTTGTGCAGCAGTTAAAACCCAGTCATACCCCAAGCCGTGGTTCTATGGGGTGGTGTCTCCCCGGTGCATAGAGGCCCTCCCCCAGGTCCCTTGCCCCCCTGCTCCTCCGTGGTCCTTGTCTGACTCGGGCTGGCTCTGGGCCCTCTCCGGTTTGGGGTTGGCTGCACAAGGAGGGTCTGGCTGCTGCACTGACATGGTCCTCCGCAGATGGGTCCGCTTACACAGAAAATCTGGTTTGGCTGTGAGTCCAAAAGAGCCTTTCCTCAGAACCATGCGAACTGAAGGAGATTTCTTAGGCCTGGCTCTGTGCCCGAACTGAAGAGTCGACAGGTGCGCCGCATAACCTTCACTCAAGAACTGGACACAAGGCAAGCATACAACATAAGAAAGGCCAAAACTATTATAAAACCAGAGAGCAATTGGGTTACCTGGCAAGTGGTTTGGTATTTCTTCGATGGCCGTCCAACAATGTAAATTTGTGGGGGATTTAGGCCTAGCATGTTGTAAACGGATATGTCTTTCATGGATCCATAAGCGGAGTTTATCTTAATATGACACTGTGGAGAAAATTGCGTTTGATTAGTTTTGGCTTTCATAAAAGGCAAAAAACAAGGACCAATATTGGCGGTGAAATGCAATATGTTCTCACCAACAGACAAAGCAATGTGTTTGTTAATCTGCTGGAATTATAGACATCACTAACCCTGTGGTGACGTCTGCAGAAACATACACTTTTCTTGATAGTGGTAGAACTTTTTCACCCCCAACATCATCTTTGTAAATCGTTTAAGGCACAATTGAGGTACAATCTTGATAGGTTTAAAACCAGATTACACATTTACATTGCACTGTTCTACCTTAAACGGGTTCTATAAAAAACTAGAAAAGAAAATGAGAGAACTTTTTTGAGTAATTGATTCAATGAAAACACTCCTAAACTGAATTACGAGGCTCATTTGCCATTGTCAATAGTAATTTGTAGTTTCAAGCACTACTTTTTTAAGGTAGCATAGGACAAAATATTCATGCTTGTAAATGGTAATTTTGAAGAGTTTAAAAATAAGCCTGTCTGCTTTTCTGTAAGTAAGTGGAAAAAGACTGAAAGTTGCTGAATATGGTTTCTCTGTTGTGATCCTTGTTATGAAAAGGCTTCTTGTAGATCAGATAAAGACTGTGCTGTGTAAGCTGATGTACCTCCTGTATGAGGTTTCTGAGGAAGATGGTCTTTTGCCGTAGGGGGTCGTGGACAAGGCCTTCAGAGAAGAAGATCATCCCGTGAGGAAAATTGTGCTGAGAAAGCCAAGAAACCACACGCTGCTTCTGCATATCAGGGCGGCCTGTGATGTAGATGATAAGATAGCCCAGATCCTGCCAGTGCCTTAATGCAAATGGGAGTGTTAAACAGCTTTACTGACTATATGGAAGCATATAGAAATTCAGATATGAACCAATCCTGCATTATGACCAGTAGAATCTAGTAATATGTTGTCTTTATCTTATTAAAAACATGTTATATTTTGCATTCTTGTACAAAAGAGCCCTGTGATTTGACACTTTGGGTTGAGAAAGGGCTGGTTCATTCTTGTTCACTGAAAAAAAAAGGATCTAAAGATGTGACAGAGGTCCCAAACACACGCAAGTGAAAACTAATGATATAACTAATGACATTTTGAGACCTTGGAACTAGTTAAAAGGATTTTATCACAGGGTAAATGTTTTTGGGGCTCAAATTCTAAATTAGAAAACTGCCAGTTGCATAATAAGTTAAAAATAATTTCACTTGAAGCAATGTCAAAACAGCTGAAAACTATTCTGAGTGTGATGTCAAAGTGGTACAATTACATCAAACTGTTACTGATTGTGTCTAAAAACAACAAAAAAGTTACATTTGCATAATATGTCTCCTTTAAGTAAAATAACGGCAAACATCAATATTATTCAATCTATTGAACAAGAGACAAAAGTAATCTTTGCTAATCCAACAGATGGGTGGCTTCGATTCAAACTGCTTTTAAATTACTGCAAATTGAGCAAAAATGCATTAATAGACACACTGCATTTGCCGCTAAATAATCATCATCAACATCATGCTGGCATAATGCAGCCTGATTGGTCCATTCTTTACACTCTTTAACGTTTATTGACAGAATACATGAGTCACCATCTTTACCTGACAACATCCACAGCTCCGGGGCGGACCTTCGGGTCACTGCCCATGATTGACACACTGGCTGCAAATGACCCGTCGATACTGAAGACGACACACTCCATACCCCTCGGCAACACTGTCAGGTAGGCCTCTGCACTGGTTTGATCACCCCTAGGGAAATGAGTGGAGAAATATGGTGCTATGAAACTGGAACTCGGGGGGGCTCAAGGCAAGCAGCACATCAACCAATCCAACCTGACCCAGCTTGAACACAGTCTTTTATTAATCTCATATCTCATGCTGGTAAACCCCTAGATTGCTGCAGCGCCTTACTAAATTATTCATATAGTGGAAAGGTATAAGCCATATAGCCACTTACTTGACCACCATTTTAATTGGATAGACTCCCAGACTCAGCCTCTTGCTCTTGGGGATGGTGTATGTGACTCTGCCGCTGCTATTAGTCACCTCTGTGTCAAAGTGCACCCAGCGGCTCGACTGTGGCTGTGTCATGAGGAAGATGTCCACCTGGGAGGCGCAGAAACAAGTCATTATTGTTGACCTTTCACAACATGTTGAAGTCCTGGAGAGTGATATAATGGTTGTCACCTTTTCCCCCGTTAGCGTGACCATGTCCAATGGGCCGTACATGAAGCGCCCCACCAGCGTCTGCGGGCCATCCTCAGTGGCTATGACATCATTGACCCTATGGTTGGCAGTGACGTTCTGCAGAAACATACAATATACTTTATAATGCCAGGCCTTTTATTACTATGTTGAGGAAGGAGAGTGATGTCTTCAGCACGGAGTGAGTGATGGGGAGGTGTGTGTGTGTTGAAGAATGAGTGGTAGAGTGAGGTTGGAGCCAAAAAAGCTTTTGACTCGTCCAACCCCTCTTCAAACTATTACTTTGGCCATACTTGCATCCAGATCCTGTCACACCTCTGAAGCTAAGCGTTAAAGGTGGAACACCAGATGCCAGAGTGGGGCAGCTACGGCTGTAAAGTGACAAACTGTCGTTATGTCCTCAGGTAAGGAACCCATGTTGCCTGGAATGAGTCTGGTGTGTGGTCGGAGGGGCCAATAGCACATACTGGTTGACTCACTTCTGTCAGAGTGCCCCAGGGCAGCTGTGGCTACAACAGTAGTAGTTTATCACCATCTTGTATGGAGTGAAAGAATAATGTGAAAGGTATTTTAGAGTCCAAAAAAGCATTATATAAAACCAATGCATTATTATTATAATTTTGTATCTTGTCTTTATTGTTTTAAGTTGCATGAAACATATGTTTGAAATAAATAATTACAATACTACTGTCAACATCCATCCATCCATTTTCTTCTACTTTGTCCATTGCCAGGTCGCATTTAAAACATCATTTGAAAAAAATGTTTTTGCCAGAATGAAATTAGGCACGATGCAGATACACTCCTAAAAGCTTTCTACATAAATTGAGTTTCAAAAGTTAAAAAAACCAAAACAAATGGGAGTGAGGTAGTTCATCAATATTAATAGTCCTTTTATGTAAAAATGCTTTATCAGAGGTATAGATTTAACTCTTGAAATATAAGTGCGGCGCGCGTTGCTGTATGCAGTAAAAACTCTCTAAATGCTAATGTGTGTATCAGGAATGTTGCTCACAAATCCAGAGTGTGACTTTAAATCCTATTTCACTATAATTGTCGGACCAGGCAACAGCTGCATTGACCCTTTTTACCCACTGTTGATTTAAACATTCATTAATTGGTATTTTAAACTATCCTGTACTGCATATCTCCAAGGGACACAAAGTGACAGGTCAGATCTGTGGAGAGGCTGTGCATGCAGAGGACCTGTAAGTGTGTATGTATTTCCTATTGAGCGACAGTGTTATACATGCTTGTGACTAATGTTATGTGGTTATTCAACTGGAGCGCTAACCACAACCGCAGCTACAGACTATTCATGGTGTGCATCACAAACACTTGTCTTTATAAGGAACAAGACAGATCTGAAATAGAAAAAGGTTTCCATGGAGCTCTAGTAACACAGTTCTATTTATAACTGTATGAAAGCAAGCAGCTAAAACCTTGACTCTAAAACTCTAAAAGAAATCATTCCATAGATAGAAATGTGTCCTTGATTCCTCTGGTTGGCTGAGCTCAGAAGAGTCATGTAATTGTTATGTGTCTGTTTATGCTGCAAGTGAAGGAGTGGGAGGTTTTTGAGAGATATATATATCAAAGAACTCAACATCAGCATTCACTATTCATGAGTCAGCACTGTGATACATTTTGGATATGTGGGAGGCGGAAAAGCTTGTTGGAGAAAATGATGCGACTGTTACCCTCAATTTAACATGTGTCCTTCTCCTGAGCCATTTCTCCCTTGGGCTGGAGGGTGAGAACGGAGCCGAGTCCAAAAGGTCTGCTTCCTGGGTCTTCACGCAGTCGCAACGCATGAGCTGCAATGAAAATATACAGAATTACTGAATTAAAACATACAATTATATTTCCAATCTGTGGACTTTATTGATCAGGGTGACTGTATTCTGCATTCTTGACTTTAACGTTGCCATACGTTTTCACATTGTTATAGAAGAGTGAAATACAGTTACATGCTGCACTTTTTAAAGTATTCCACACTCTTTGAACACCACAATGAACTTGACAATGAAATGCTCGATAATAAAGGATTTTTACTTAAGTCAGTTGTGCGTCTGACCTTCTTTTTCCTCTTCGAAGTGAGCGTTTTGCAGCAGCGCTCACTCACCCACTTACCACAAAGCAATTCTTTCTTTTTATGAACAGACTATGACTTTGATTGCCATCTCTAAATCGTGCCCATGGGAACGCAAGTAGACAAGATATACACACATTTCCACATTCTGGTGCCTTCTCATATTTCTGATCTACTTGGGCATTATGAACCAGTTTGCAGTCTCAGATCCTCGGACCCAACCTTCTTGCTCTTGTGAGTTTGAAGATGTGATAAAGCAGCTTCTTCCCACGATGCTCCTTGTAAATGGAACACTCTGCCCTAATGACCCACTTTTTCAGACTCTCTGAAACAGTGTCTAGAGTGTGAACAAGTGGATCTTTACACAGTGGGCAGTGCAGTCAATCTACACCCTGTTGGGCTTCATTTAGTTCATGGGTGTCAATGTCTGGGCCCGGGAGCCAGATCCGGCCTGTGAATTCTAATATTTGACTAGTATTAGAACCGGCCCGCACAGAGCCAAAAGAAAATAGTGGATTATTCATTTAATGTTCAGGAGTGTGTGTTTTCTCTTTGAAGGAAGTTTGCTTTTGTCTGTGAGCCTGCTGAAAAAATGTTTCACTTGAAATTACTGACAGAGCCATAGAAAACATATTGGATTATTTATTTAATCATTAAATAAATTATGGTACACTGGTGTTAGGTCTTGGTTCAATAGGTTTTATTCAATCATTTTAATATGTTTTAATAAACATTGGACGAGCCCGGCCCTCGGCTTGTAGCAAATTGGTTTTTTGACCCTATAATGTATTTGACTTTGACATTCCTGATCTAGTGAAGCGCATTGGGTTGCCGTTTACTGAATGAAATGCATTACAAAAAAAAAAAAAAATTCTTCTTCTTGTTGAAAAACGTGATTCTTGTCTGGGCAGACATCCCAACACCCAACCCAACTGTCGACCTATTTGCCGGCCAGTTAATATTTGTTTTGTGTAGGTTTTATCATAAATGTTCCAACCGAATGCCCCCCTAGGGAAAATAAGAGGCTCCATCTTCCTCTTTGAACACTACCTGGCGGAGAACAAAAGCAGCTACATCTGTGGACTCCCAGTAGGATGCATGAAAAAGATGAGGCAGAGCCACAGTGGGGAAGGCGGTGAGCACATCAGGGCAGTACAAAGCATAGTCCAGGCGCTTGGAGCCCCACCACAGACTAGAAACTGCACAAAGAAAAGACAGAGATTCCAATTAGTCAAATTAGAATGCAGTGAACATACTGTACAATGAATCACCTATAATAAGCATACAACTCAATCCACATTCATTCTTTTGCCCCAGTTTTCACTCACTGTTGGCGATTAGGTTTCCAAGTTGGCTCATGGAACAAACAGACGATTCACTTTCCACACTGGTCACACTGGATCTGCGGCCTGCCTCATCATTTTCTGTCTTGTCTTGTGACGACGGAGTGGACAGGCTTTGCTCGCTTTTCAAGAACACATTTGAATGGCCTTGGATACTTTCATCTGCAGACAGAGGGAAGAAGCTTTGATCAGACTGAACCGGCTGGGCAGAGGCTTTGAATCAATAGTGCTGTTTTGGCTAATGCGATCACTTCTTGCTGTGTATTGACTTGCTTTGGGTTTCTTCAAAGGAGCCAAAGGGAGAGAGGACAGTCACTAAAGGCTTGCGAGAGAAACCTTTACATGGGAACCATTCCGTTTGTTATTGACAACTACCCTGACATGCAGGCAAATGCAACGAATGACCACTACTTTTTACCTCCTCATCTGATTTCAAAATGACAACAAGCCAGCCCGACAGGCATTGTGTTTTATTACTATGACATTAATCAAAGCTATATTAACTGAAAAAGCATATTTAAGTTTTCCAGGAGTGAATGTACTTGTTATTGCAGCCTTGGGTAGACATATTTCATCAATATTTTAACCATTTGAAAGACAAATGTGCAGCAGCTCAAATGAATACATTTTTCATTATTCTAAGCACATTATAGAGACAAAACATATATGTACATCTCTGCACTTCTCCCACGAGAAAAGTGGGTAAAAGGAAGATGAAAAAAGGGCTCGACTTGAGAGTGCATGGATGGTTCAGTTATGTAATTAACATTATCTGAGGGGTTCTCTTAGTCATCATCATTTGGTTGAGTATGGCAGAAAGCATGTAAAATGGACCGATCACATTTTCACTTCTTCAATAATCATGTCAAAATATTACAAATGGTCAAATCGAGGCTCCTGTTCCGCGCCCCTAATGATCAAACTGTGGCCACCTCTCCCTCCCTCCCATCTTTGTTATTGCCATTATAAGTTAAAGGAAGTCACAAACTAGGGATTTGCTTTGGCTCATGATGCAAGCAAGTTATAAAAGTAAAACAATTTTTTTTAAAGGCATGAATAAAACAAGTCTTCACAAAATGTCTTCTACACAGGTACACACAAAATACGCACAAAAGAAAGGAGCAAATAAACCTCAGCTCCTTTTCCAAGCTTTTACTGTTTTGTACAAGCGGCCAGGTTCACTGTGTATGTAAGATAGACTAGTAGCACAGCAGCTCCCACTGTTTATATCAAGCAACTATTCTCACAACAGGTATTTTTAAATTTAGATGAGCCACGTGCACCTTGTGTTTGCACAATCTCCCTGCACAAACACAAGGTGCACGTGGCTCATGTAAATCTCAGCTAAAACATAGATGTTTCACAAATCAGTTACCATCTCCATTCTTCTAAAACAGCATGTCTGCTTAGCCCCACCCAAGATGTGTGAGTAACCATGGTGATGCTGCCACTCACAGTGAAAACTTTGCTGCTTGTAGTGAAGGAAAGAGTGAAATCAAAATGGAATTAGAGCACTTACATAAAGAGTTATCCTTGTCTGAAGTTTTTCTCATCTTTTATTGAATCAAAGTAAAAATAATATGAACACTGAAGCAATGCTAAATAAAGCTTTGCAAAATCTATTCATTTTTTGTGTGTGAGTGCGAGCCTGTTTTATGAATGCTAAATAATAATATTTGTGTCAAAGTCTAAATGTGAATGTATTGGTCTCAAAAATCCATGTCTTGTTCCTCAAGTTATTGTACTAACATAGCAGTCAAAACCTGTTAGTACAATAACCAATGTTTGGTTCAATAATCAACACTCAATGAGGAGAATTTTCAGTTCAAGAGGCAAAAAGTAGAACCAGTCATTTCAAGCTGAAATGCAGTAATAATGAGTCTCAAACCAAACAACAAATGTATAAATACAATGTTATCATAAATTCACATTGTATTAAATTGTCATCTTGATAACAAAAGTATTCTTTTAACTGCGTATCTGTACACCATACTGTTATGGTACAAATATGAATAATGAATTAATGAAAAATTTACAATCACAGAATTTTAAAACAATAGTTTCTGTCTTTGAGCACTCAGCTCCAAACCACGGTTTGTGATTAAGTTTTAGTTGGAAACATTCTTGCACAATAATGCTATAGCTATGTTTAATTGTATATAATATCTCCTGCACAGACTATATTTTAACCTTTGTTTGCACCTTTTTTAACATGTTTTTTCACAATCTGAGTGATTCTATTTATGCCAAATGTGACATGTACATTTTATCTAATCTTATCTTGCACAGCAAAACCTTGATGTAATTATATCTGTTTTATGCATGTGCTACTGTGTAAGCGAGCATGAACAAATAGTTTTATTGTGCCAGTGGGCACAGCTCAGATAGCCCCGGAGGAAAACTATAGTCTCTAATGTAAGATTTAACCTTACATCTTATTTGAGATGTTCTTGAGCTGTGCCTTGCGTATGAATCCTAATCCAGACAGTGATCAGAATTTCAACACATCTCACAGTACGTCTGCAGTGACTGGAATAAGTCATAAAAAACTGATGAATAATGTATCCTTGGGGTGTCAAAGGGAGTTCACAAAACTAACTCCTTAATATTCCAAGCAATCGACCTGTCGTCTCTTCCACATTGACAATTGCAAAATAACAACTCACACAAAGGTCTGAACATCAGCGCGGATTCTTGCTGACAATTTCTCAGAGCTATAGGACGTGAACTGTTATTATTCTCATCATATCCATTCATCCATAGTATGTATGTACTGTATGAAACCTATCATGATATAAACCCATTTTCTCCATTATCTTTGTGAACACACACAAATGCACATTGCATTATGACATGGAAAGGTCAACATAGAAAATCTTTATAAAGAATTCCCCCCTGTAGCTGTCTAGCAGTTTCCAAAAATAATCAAAAAGTCTCCGGGTTTTCATTCTTGTCGAACAGTATAGTTAATTCATGATGTTCCAAATACACTATTGTAAACTGTGTTGTGGAGAAAAAAGGCTTCTTCTTCGCCCTTATGCTTTCCAGTAGGTCATTATAGAAATCAATAGGAAGTGGTTTCATCCTTCTAAATTGGCAACATTCGTTATAATAACACTGAGCTGCTGACAGCTGCTGATGACAGAATTTTAGCCACACAAGTCCCATTTGTCTGGTTCCCCACTCGGCCCACGTAACTAATGATCATTATTCAGGGCAGGCAGGAAATGGATGACAGTGTTTCTTCATCCAGTGGGAGTCTCCGCTTAACGCTCCGCATCTGCTAATGGTTTAAATTAGCAAATGACTACATCAAAAGTATTTAACTACAGCATCTGTGTAATTATTTCCTTTAACCGTGCAGTGATTGGGACATAGGACACTTACAGTTACAGACTTAAAGACTTAGAACTGGAGATTGAAATCATTTGTTTATATTAAATCAATCATAATAATGTATGATGTAGAATGAATGTGCAATGCTTTATGGAATAACAGCAGTAAAACATATATACCGGTAGTGCCATACTAAAAACAGATTTCAACATCACTCTCATACATGCTCAGGATCTGCTGGTTCATTTCAAAGGGAAATCATGGTTTTTACTTTTTACTACATAATGTTCAAACACAGAAAAATTCCCGCTACTATTTTGAGCTGTTAAACATATTCAGAGAGACTTTTGAAGACGAACTGAGAATAATACAGAGATGCTGACAAAGCAGCTGAGGGGGTGCCAAAGGAACCACTACAACTGACATGTTAAATCAAATGAGAAAAACAAGGAAAATGCTTTTATCCATCACAGGTGAGTAGAGAGGGTTATTTACTTTTACTTAGTAACTTAAAGGAGCAATATGTAATATTTGCATGTAAAGTCATCATTAAATGGCCCCAATACTTCAAAAGGCCTTATTAAATCATGCTCTTTTCGAATACATCTTTAACTGATAACAGTAGTTCATCCGAGGTATTTGAATATCAAAATTAATTTTACGACCCGTAGAAGTTGTTATTGTTTTCATTTCGATGTCCTACCCTCCGCCGTTTTGCCAATCAGGAAGTGTGGGGTCTGGGTTGCCCGAACTCCCTGCGGCTAATCTCAGTGGTACAATAACATGTGGCCGCAGAACTAAAAGAGGTCTCGTTATGATTCTCAAATCATTAATGACAAAACAAAGACTAAAACGAGGATTTATATT
>JAPMNZ010935219.1:0-30296 GCA_029875035.1 Pomatoschistus microps | reverse complement strand
GGCGGAACTACAAGGGTCTGGCAGAGCCAGGCTACTGCTCGTGGCTGCGTGGCTGACAACAACAAGGGGGAGGGAGGGGAGGGTTGAAAGTGCGACGTATGAGGATTATGGGGGATAGCAAGTGACAGCTTTAACAACCAATCACATGGGTGATTTTTGATATGAAGGGCCTTGTAACCCGCACAAGTGAGAGCGATGAAAAAAAAAAAAAAAAAAGTCCGCACTCTGGGGCCCTTCCGGCTGCGGGGCCCTACGCATACTGCGTAGTCTGCGCATAGGAAGCGCCGGCTCTGCTGGAGCTTTAAGTGCAATGATAGTGTTCTTTAGAAAATATCAGACACATCTTGTAAGGAATTTTTACTTGTTCAAAGCTTGAGAGAAAGTGAATGCCAAAATCAGATCCAAAGTCTATGCACAGACTACTCATTATACAATATACTAATACAATATTATGCCAAGACTTACAAGTATGAAAACATTGCAATTACAATGTGTAAAACTTTGTCACATGCCATTCATTCAGCTAATTGTGCCAATGATTTTAAATAGCTCTTGCCAATTCTCATCACTCAAGTTTGATGGAATGTGACTATGAGCTCGTCCAATCCTGAATAGAGCAGCATGGAATCCCATCCTCCTTCACAATAGTACAATATTTTCTGGTCTTAAGTGTCAAACTCAGTGTTGCTTCCATCTGCTGGTGCTGCTCTGGGTCTTGATTTGGTCTTTGTCCAGGACCATTCACCCAGAAGAACCCAGTCTGGTCTGGTCCTCCCTGACTCTGGGCCGTCCCACACACTAAAGTACAAATGGACGGGGCACAGAACCACTTCCCAACCAAAAGCTGACGTTACTGTAGAGAAAAAACACAGACGTGGATGGGGTTTAAATGAGCCAGTCAGTGACAAACTACAGGAACTGGACTTGCAAGAAGGCTAACAGGCCTTATAACATAATCTTAGTTTTAGTGAAAGATCATTGTTTTGTGTTTTTGTATAGTTTTTACCATTTAGGCAAAGTAAGTTTATTTGTATTACACAGTTCGTATACAAGAAAGCTTAAGGTGCTTAACAAAACAAGTACGTTAAAAAGAAGGAAGATTTTGACTGATTAAACACCAAATAGTTAAGCAGGGAATTACATCTGTAGTTTCCATAAAGTTATTACTTACAGAAAAAACAATTAACTACACTCTCTGTGTTTACCAGCTTCTTATTATACTTCTGTTTCTTTATAGTTGTGTACGCGGGATGTCCAAAAGCATTTGATGCAGGAATCTGGTGGCCGAAGACTGAGTTTGGTCGTCCTGCCGCCATGAACTGTCCCAAAGGATCCATTGGTGAGTGCAACAGTAGCATTATCAGGGAAAACAGCTCCCTCAATTTAGTTAGAAATAGAAACTAGTCATTAAGCTGCTCATTAATAATGCATTTTATTAAAAATTCCTCTTTGGAATTACTTCACCAACCAACTATTCACTTCAGTTGGCAGACTTGTAGTTGACGGTAAAGCCCCTCCTCTCGACTTTGCACTCAGAGCTGAGGCGATACAGTTTACACTGTTGCTGTGACGACCTTTTTCACTGACCACCCACACTGAAGATATTCACTTTCGTCCCGTCCTTCCTCTAACATCATGTTAGAGACAATCCAAAAGTCAGGTTGTTAAATACTATGGTTCTAATTCAAGTTTTATATATAATTATTTGTGGATTTAACATTTTACCCTTGATACTTGTTTCTCTATGTTTAGTGTTACTGAAGATATTATTTCACATTTTTATTATTATTATTAATATTTCTAAAACATGAAATAGATCATATAATGGGCATAGTTTATGAATAATATTTATTTTTAGATTCACTTGTTTTCATGTGAATCATTGGTTTGTCCTGATATCTGCATCACTGCATCACAAAAAATAGAATGTGTATTTTTATCAATTGCTTGATTTAAACTTTTGTTCAGGTACTGCCATCCGTCATTGCAGCGATGAACACGGCTGGTTGGCTCCAGAGCTTTTCAACTGCACCACAGTAACCTTCTCCCATCTCAAAAAACTGGTATGTTTCTAAAAAGTAGAAATCACATGATTGTATTGTTTTTTATAATTTTATGTAGAAACCGCTCTCTGAAACTGTTCCTTGTCCACTGCATGTCATTCTTGGTGTTGTTGTGAGGCTCTGTCCCCGGCAGCTCTGTGTAACCTGAGCATGTGTGAGGTAGCCCAGAGAAGTATCATATATCACTGATTGTATTTAAAACAGCATGCAGCACAATGCTTGAGGCTTGATCTTCACAAAGTCTCACTAATCCAAGGATTTATCAGTTTGTGCTCAGTTACATGCCGCCTTCCTCTCAGCTTTCCCATTTCCTTTCCTCCACGGCCATTATTGAAGAATGAGAACGGAGCCTTTCACTATTTGCACTTATATTATATCGCAAAGACATTAAAGGTATATGGGAGGATTTTAGGAAAGAACCGCCCTCTCCATTTCTTGAACAAAACTGTCTTGTCTTATTTGTGGAGCACGTATCACCAGAATGGATGACAATTGGGAGGACCAATTCCGGAAGTAGAAAATCCTCCTATCAATGTATTTTTTGTAACCCGAAAATCAGCATTCTCTATAATCACTATGGTCAATGTACAATATTAGTTACAAAGTAATATCAGTTATATTATCTGTAAGTACTACTTTGTAAAATAAGTACACATACAGTACACTTTTTTAAGTATTCTTTTCTTTTTAGGCCAGTATAAGTGCAATTTATAGCTAAAATCCTATGGCCCAGCTTAGACTATGTAAAACTGTAAAGATTGAGATACTTGAGTGCATTTTTTTATTATTATCAGTATTATCTTAAATCATATTTGTCTTCCTTAATTATCCTGTCCTTATTCCCACTGTAAGGCGCTTAACACTGATTCAGAAATTTCCCCACAAGTAAAAGTTATTTGATCTTATTTCAAGGGCCATCACAAAATTATCAATTTAGTAGATTAGACAGTCAAACAATTAGACACAAAGAAATACAATACACTACAAAACAATATAAGAAAAACACATAAACCAATGTCCATGAAGGTTTTTGTTTTGAAAAAGAGGACCTGCCATTAAATAATTTTTTGACCATGTAGAATGAGGACTTGCGTCGCAACACTTCCAGGATGAACAACGAGTACTCCAAGACCATCGTGCGCTTGCTCCACAGCGCCACCGACAGCACTCAGGAATACTACGGGAACGATGTGAAGACCGCCGCTCAGCTCCTGAACCATGTGCTTATGTACGAGAGCCAGCAGAGCGGCTTTGACCTCACCGCTGCCCAGAACGCTGACTTCAATGAGGTAAGGACAGTGTGGAAGACAATACTTTTTCACTTGATTTAGTTGAATTTAATTTTCTCATTGATTTATATTTTATTTTTATTTTCAGAACTTGGTGCGAGCGGGAAGTGCCATTTTAGACCCGGACACTAAAGAGCACTGGGACCAGATCCAGAAGACAGGAGGCGGGACGGCACATCTGCTCAGAAACTTTGAGGACTACGCCAACACCCTGGCCCGTAACGTCCGCAAAACCTACCTCAAACCTTTCACCATTGTCACAGAAAACATGAGTGAGTGAGACAATATACACTGATTGTTCAAGAAATAGATATAAACAAGAGCAGGTGTCTCCAAACTTTATCACACAGAGAGCTACTTTCCCAGGACGATAAAGGCCCTGGAAAAAATATGGTGATATATTGGTGTGAACAAGGCCAATATATCTATAGTCATTATTCTTCATCACATATTTGTTACTAGTGCACAAAGTAAGTGCATAAAAAAATAATGGTAATCAGTGATACAATCTGATATAATAAGTATATTATTTGATTTGTTCATTTCTAAATCCTTTGGGTGAGCTACCTGGAAGGGGATGGCGAGCTACTGGTGGCTCCCAAACTACAGCTTGGAGACCCCTGGACAAGAGAGATAGACTGTTCAAGCACCTGTGTTGGTTTTGTCTTTTGTTCTGACTTTTGCTCTGTATTCTCTGCCTTCTCTGCATTTCCTGTCCCCGTTTGCCTCAGTCCTGACCGTGGATTACTTGGACGTCACAGATCCGGAAAGAGCCACATTTCCTAACTTTCAGGAAATCCATGAGACTTTCCCAAAAGAGCTGGGATCCTCCGTGCACTTCCCTCAGTTCAAACAGCGCACTCAAGCCAACAGAGGTAAGAAATATTGCAGATAGTCGTGCGGTAATAATAGATAAGTGATTATGGCGTACATGTGATTTGTTTTTAACAGCAACAGTATATTCCAAACAATCTAATACAGCACACTTCTCAAATACTGAAATAATTTAACATTTTCTTTAGTTCATTGGAAGTTTTCATCCATTCCCTAGTTTGGACTGGATCTCAATGTTAATGTCTATTTAATGAAAAAAAAAAAAACATATTTAAACCATATGCTTTCAACATTGTCATTCATTCTGATTTTTAATTGTTATTGAAAGATATTGAATGGCGCTCAACTTGTTCCCCAGTTGAGCCGACTGCAGCCCCTCCTGTGCAGACAGAGGCCCCCCCAGATGAAGACCCCACCCAGTCGGATCGCAGACGCCGCCATCTTGAACCCTCAGAACCTCTGCCCATTGTTGTGGTGATTGTTTACAAGTCACTGGGGCAACTATTGCCAGAGCGATATGACCCCGACCGGAGGAGTCTCAGGTATAAACATTTTAAAAAACGTAACCATTCTGTTCACGTCCTTATGCTGCTAATACATGCTAATTTACATAGTGAACTTCATTTTTTCAAATGAAAATTGTTTAAAATGTACTATAATATAAGTTGATGAAAGTTCACCATCCTACATTCTCTAACAAACGACCAACTTACAGAAAACAATTGCATTCATCTATATTCATTTCTACAGATTGCCGAACCGTCCAGTGATAAACACAGCAATAGTGAGTGCCAGAGTCCACTCAGAGGATGCGCCCCTGCCTTCGGTCCTGGACCCCCCCATCACCATGCAGTACACGCTCCTGGAGACGGAAGAGAGGACCAAACCTGTCTGTGTGTACTGGGACCACTCCATCCCGTAAGTAAACAAAAACACATATATCACTTTCTATCAGTGTTAGTATTTAACAGTACCATGTTTTGGGTTCAGACTGGGAGAGACCGGCGGCTGGTCGTCTAAAGGCTGTGAGGTTCTGAACCGAAACAACACTCACATCAGCTGTCAGTGTAATCACATGACCAGCTTTGCCGTGTTGATGGACATCTCCAAGAGAGAGGTGAGGATAACCTATCTGCTAAAACTACACTGTTGCTGTTGTTTTAAATGTGCTATACAACATAAATTTGACAGTTTTGCATTAGGAATAATACAATTAGAGTAGAGCTTTACATGATCATAGTTACATGTGTAATGGATTCCTCCCTCTCTACCTCAGCACGGTGATGTGATGCCTCTGAAGATCGTCACCTACTCCACAGTGTCAGTGTCTCTGTTCCTCCTCCTCCTCACCTTCATCCTTCTGTGTGTCCTGCGTCGACTGCGCTCCAACCTTCACTCCATCCACAAGAACCTTGTGGCTGCGCTCTTCTGTTCTGAGCTGGTCTTTCTGCTGGGTATCAACCAGACGGATAACCCTGTAAGTAATCAGCCCATAGAAAGGGTGCTCTCCCAATCTTTGTTAGCCCTTTGCAAAACCGTCATCATTTTAAAAAGTTAAGAAGAAAGACAAAGCTTACAAACATTTTGACTGTCGGCAGTACCTTCCAAACTTCATGCTGTGTTGAGTTACTTAATAGATAATCACTGCATGTTTATGCCAGTGTCACAAAACAAGGCAGTTTAAAAGCTTAACCTGGTTTAATGACGTGAATAAAACAATGTTTCATTGAAAACTACTGACAGCCTAATTTGCAGTCACACAAAAGACAGAAATGTGATTTGAATGTGGTTACGAGCTCCTGACAGTAATTCGGACCCACACAGCGCCCCACCAGACGTGCTGCGACTGGAACCTGTCTCAGACCTCAGGGCGTTTGGCAAATGTTTCCCACAACAACCTTTTAGTTTCACTTAAATCCTTTGCATGTCTGTGGTTCATGAAGCTCAATAATGTGACGAATGAGGTTAGTGCTTAAAGACTGTATGTCTTAATTTTATATAACATCTATATCTTTCTTATGTGTCCCCATTTCAGCCATCTACAAATCCTATTTGACCTTTTCTGAACCAAAGAGATTCTTTATTAAAAATACAAGGGACATGATGTCCACAATATTTATGTTTATGTTTATCAAGTAGATTATCCAATCGGACTCCCGAATCAGGCTCTCATATGGGTTACCAGTTTTTAGGTGACATTTTACTTTTTTATCTTTTATATAACAAATATGTTTCAAATTAGCGCACATTTAATTTAATGAAAGCAGGTATATGGGTTTACGTTTATGGAATCATGCAGGTATTGTGCCACTTTCAGTAGCCTTCATAAAACCTGGGATTTTGATGTACTGCATTTACTTTTGTCATTTGTTTCATGTATTTCTGCTGCAATCCTGTTTGAGTTCCAGTTCAGACCTGGTTTGGAGAAAGATCCTTGTTTTAAAAGTGTGTCAGTGTTAACTAGTCGAAGCAGATGTCTGCATTGTTAAAAGTCTTACACATCCTCCGTGATGCACACGGGCCGCTGACTGAGCACTGCTTTACAATAGGTAAACAGATGTTCTTGGAAAGTATCCAGGGAGTTTAGTCTAACGTTTTTGTAAAAAAAACGGACTGATATTAATAAATCTCATGAGATGGCACTCAACACACGCTTGGCTTTGAAATGAATCTGTTCAGTTTGAAGTTCATTTGAAGTTTGTTAAATGAACTGTGACAAACGAATGCACAGTACAATAATCTCATTCCACAAGTTGTGTTTTGGTGAATCATGCAAGTGCTGCCGACACATGTATATCCACAGCAGTTACATGACTCACAATGTTATGACTGTTGTTGAGACTTTGAATTTTTTGTTTAGCGAGCCAAATAAAAACGCAAACTCCTAGATTGGATCTGAGATAGTTTGGATTTTTGAGTTTTCATTAAATTCCAATAACATTTTAACATATTTTATTAGCTACTTTCCACATGGCTATATCAGAGTGAGTGTTTGGAGCAGTTTTGGAAGGGTATCAGTATGGAGGAATGATGCCAGTGTAACCTCGGGGGCATCTCCACATTATTTATTGTCCTGTCAAGATAGTATTCCTCTCTGATCTGCAGACCAAACGCACTTCTGGAGCAGAATACTGAAGTAACTAAGAGGGACATTCCCCAACACACAACATTCCTGTAGCATTTAGAGAGGATGAGGTTTGAATTATGAATACATTACACGCATACAGTAACGTATACATGTGGCAAAAGTTAAAAGAGAGAGACGAAAGATGGGGATTTTCAAAGCATTGAAAATGTACATTTGGAAGTCTTTATGAGAATTGGTTTCCTGGACAATAAAACGTATAATTTAAATCCAAAACAGTAATAATTTGGAATTGTTTTGTTTATGTACAGTGTTAATATGAAAATATCTTCTTTCAGGGGCTGGATTAAATCTTACAGCAGCTCTTGTAAGGAATGAGCTCATTAGACACTTTTTGGACATATTCAGTTCAATTTGATTCAATACAATTTATTCTAGTATAGCCCTAAATCACAACAGTAATTACTGTATCTCGGAGAACTATACAAAAAAAAAAAGTTGAATTTGCCAACACAGATCACAGAATCAAACAGTTCAAACACAATAAAATATGAAAAAATAAAAAAAAATAAAAAAAGGGCAGATGACCAATGTCCATGAATGTTGATAAATCTCCATAGATGGGACAAATACTGTATTAATATAAAAGAGTATGTTGTTAGAATAATTATTAAATGAAAAATGTTGTTTTCGTATCTTGTTGCAGTTTGTGTGCACGGTCATAGCCATCCTGCTGCACTACTTCTACATGTGCACGTTCGCCTGGATGTTCGTGGAGGGGCTGCACATCTACCGGATGCTGACCGAGATGAGGAACATAAACCAAGGACACATGCGCTTCTACTACGCCATCGGCTGGGGCATCCCCGCCATCATCACCGGTGAGAACGCCTTCATTTGTGTTCATCCGTGTCATAACGTGCAAACATGTTCAGACTGGAGAGACATGGAGACACACTGATCCTCGTGGGAAACTTATTGTAGATACTGTGACAAAAACATGACTTATTTGAATCAAGTCCAGGTTGCCGATATAAATGATTACAATCCAATCAATTTCATTTATGTTTTGCCAAAATTAATTGGTCGAGGTGTTTTCCAACTAGTGCAGGCCTAGACTACATTCTTTGATTCAGTTTTCAATCAAATTCAAAGGGGTCAAAAAAAGCTTTCGGCTAAATCATATCTTTAATAATTCGTTTCTGTCTTCCAATGTTTAATAGAAAGTGCAAAGGAAGCAATGGATATGTGCTTGCATGTTCCGCACCTTACATAAGTTGTCGGTTTCCCTGGACCAGTGTTAGTATGCTCATGTGTTTGTTCCTATTCGGGGAAAAAAGCGTTCTTTTTTGTGATTTATGTTTTAGGTCTTGCTGTTGGTCTGGACCCACAGGGATATGGAAACCCAGACTTCTGTTGGCTCTCAGTTCATGATACTCTTATCTGGAGCTTTGCGGGACCCATCTTTGTGGTCGTACTGGTATGTTTTAAAAATGAGAATCCAATGTTTTCCAAAATATCATCTCTCTTATTATTTGTTTCTGTGTTGGTTAAAAGAGTGCAGTGAAAGTTCAAAGACAGCAATGGATATGTGCCTGCATGTTTCGTGTTCTAAACAATTTGTTGGTTTCCCTGGACCAGTGTTTGTGTGCTTATGTGTTTGTTCCTATTCAACAACATTGGATTGCTTCAAAATTCCTCACTCCTTTGCTTCAGGTGAACATAGTGATCTTCATCCTGGCGGCTAAGGCCTCTTGTGGGCGAAGGCAAAAAGCTGCAGAGAAATCAAGAGCGATGTGAGTTTAAATGGTTGTTAATAATAATGCTGTACACTGTATGTACTAAACTGGACTTGTATCTTGACTGTGATTATTCCTTGTTGTCTAGTCCTGCTCTCCGGACTGCCTTTATCCTGCTGTTACTCATCAGCGCCACTTGGATGTTGGGTTTAATGGCCGTGAACAGCGACGTCATGCTCTTCCACTATCTCTTTGCCGGTTTCAGCTGTCTGCAGGTACAAACTTCCCTTTGTTTGAATACTTCTGAAATTCCAAAAATTTTATTGTCAAGCCCCTGTCAATTTCAACTATATCAGCCAGCTGCACGATTTGCTTCACATGCACAAAAGAAAAAGTAAAAATTAAAGTAAAACACAAGCACCATGGAATACACACAAATTGGTGTTAAAAGTGGTGTTAAAAACCAAGGTATACGACTATGGCTTCTGTTGCTTTTCTATTGTAGATCAGATCTTCACATTGTGGCATGTGTTTTTCAGGGAGTGTTCATCTTTTTCCTCTTTGTGATCTTCAATGCTGAGATCAGAACAAATCTCAAGAACATCTTTACAGGAAAGAAAAGTGTCTCTGATGAGGCCAGCACAGCACGAGCCTCTTTACTCACGGTGAGTAAACTGAAACACTTGGCCTATTTGAAAAAAAATTTGTCTTGTTACAACGTGAAATTTATTACACACAAAGTGACAGTGAAGCGTTTATTTGTTATAATGTTGATAATTGGCTCACAGCTTGTAAAACCCCCAAGCAAAACATCTCCAAAAAATATTGATGATGTTTTAGATATTTTTTTAAATGGACGGTCAGCCATAATCATCAAAATTATAACAAACAAAAACTTGGCATATGTCCCTTTGCATGTGATGAGTCTGTGTTAGTTTCACATTGTAAGTTGAATTAAAGCAATGAATGAACTTTTGAACAATATTCCAATTTTTGCCTGTCTCATGGATTATTTTCGGCTCTTAAATGTGGATTTTCATGTTTTAGAAAATGAAATAATGTCTTAAGTAGAAATATATCAATGAATGTATAAAGGAAAACAGAATGGTCTCAGTATGAAATTCTCCTCATCCACCACCAGGGTAAATTTTGAGTTTCTTTTTTAGCAAAAAACATATTGTGATGGCATTGCTTTTGTTTTCAAATGAACCAAATCATGATAGCGTACAAGGTTAGGAACATTTAGACAAAGTTAGTTATGTTTGTGTCAGAAGTTCCTGATATTAGGACGACGCTAAAAACCCCTCCAGGTCTGTTTAGTTTATGAGGGAGTGCTGTAATGTTTTAAAAAGATTAAAACAATTTTGCATAATATCTCTCCCATTCATTATTGTGATTCCTCGATCTATAGCCTGTCCATCCGTGGGAGCGAATCCTTCTCTCAATGTGGGCTTCCCCGCTACATTGAAAGTCATTTGTTCACATTTTTAGACATTGCTCATCCTGCTACCTATGTGTTTGTTTTCATTGCATTTCCTGTGTTTGGTTTGATTCACTGATTTGTTGTTTGAGTCTTCCGAGACAACTGCTGTTGTGATTTATGGATACACAAAAGTGAAATAAATTGAATTGAATGAAATCTAATGAATGTATTATTTTTGCAGCGCTCATTAAACTGTAACAACACATACCACGAGGACGGCCTGTTTCGCTCTGGGTTTGGTGAATCCACAGTTTCTCTGGACAGTACGCTCAGGTCAGCCAAGAGCCGCAGCAGCTATCTGGCTTACATGCTCAGGTACCACACAAAAACACTGACCGCATGGCCGCTTCTACTACCCATATGTTATTGTGTTTACGCTGGCTTAGGACTTTCAAAATTAAGCCCTTTTTCCAATCCTTTTCATGCATGTGTGCTCAATAATGTACCAACTAACTCAAACTAACAACGGCTGCACTCAAAGTTCACACAAGCTCATCTTGGTTTGCACTCCCGAGACTTTTTCTACTTGATGCGTGTATGCTGTTCCTTGTTATACAAAGACAATGAAAATATACAGTTTTCTATGTCAGGCAGTGCATGAAGCTGGGCTGTGGCAAACTACATAAATACATACAATATGTTTTTGAATGTACCTAAGTAAGCGCTATTATTTCACTGTCACAACGTTGTGTTTGATATATGGTTTTGTGTATTATTTACTTATTGATGACATAGGATGAGATTTAATCAAATATATGATTTAGCTGTAGTATGATATCTTATTTAGAAGAAGAATAAGAAGAACATAATCCTTAGTTCGTCCCACAGTGGGGAAATTTCAGTTCGATGAATACTCATTTACACATCAAGGCATGCAGCGTACAGTTACTTCCGCGCTCCTTATGGGCAAAGTGGGGTAAAGTGTCTTGCCCAAGGACACAACGACAGAAGACAGTGTCAGTAGGATTTCGTGGAGAAGGTTTTTCTTTTAATTAAAATAATAGAACAGACACAATACACACAGACAGGTTCAGGACAGCAAGGAACCTGTGTCTGTGCATTGTATGGAAAAAATTAAAATCACCAAAATTCACAATTCTTAAACTTTTTGTTTTATATGAATTGCAGATTGAGTTATTCAAAACTATCATAAATATAGTTCCAGGTTGCATCTCACCAATCAAAATTGTATACAGCAAAAAGTCACCTGTCTTTTCAGTTTCAAGCAAATTAGATTCAGAAGGCAAAGACCTTTTTTTTACTGCCAAATTCCTGACAAGTTACTGAAACCACTCCTGAGGTGGGTTTTCATGGGTGTGATCTTTACCTGTGGTTCTCGACCCATTTACACAGCCCAGGTGAGGTCTGACTGCGCGCCTCCGCTCATAAAACTGTCAAAAGCGTAACTGGAGCGTGCACTGGGGTCAAATAATCTCCTGCAACATGCTGAGAGTAAAGCAGAGAAAACAGGCCACAGATATGAAGGAGATAGGATCATACCTGTCCATGTCCCTGCAGCTGTTGGCAGCAAATCTGATATTTCCACTAATGTCTCTTTAAAAAGCACAAGAACACAAGGCCTTCCAGAATGCGTTCTACTGTCATCTCTGTTCAACCTGTTTAGATGATGTATGGTTTTTATTATGAAGCAATCATTTATCCAGTGACAGATACTTTGGAAAAGGAGACAAAGGAATTAACGTGCAATTTAATCTGTAATACTATTATTATTGTTAGAAAAGGTCCAATTTCATTTACCGTATTCATTGTAGCTCAGAATGTATCTGAATGGCTTGTATTCTATACCCATACAAATGTAGTAATATGGATTTTTATTGTTTAATATTTCAGTTGTTAAATAGAAGCTACCTTTTGTTTAACATATGCTTTTGTACTTAGGGAGGAAGCAGGTCAGAAGCCCAGTGTGTCGTCTGGAACTGCCAAAGGACACACAGACCTGGACGGGCCATTCTATCGCAACGGGACAAAGGGAGATGGTAAGATTACGGTTTTATAGTACATAGTAACATAGTTGTGGCTCCTAAAGCTGGGGTACCTAACTTTTCTTTGTCACATTATGAGAAAGAGTCTTGTAAAAGTTACATTTTGTAAACAAATCCTACCACAACATGCTGTCTTCGTCTCATTAGAAAACATGTTATCTTTTGAATACTTTTGAATACTAGACATGGGAGCTGATTGGTCCTCTCTTATTGTACTTTATTGTCTGACCAAGCTGATGTGACAGGGGCCAAAAGAAAAGCATGCATGTCAAACCAAGAACAACAAAATTGCTGGATGGATATTGTTACATACTTCCAATTGTGTGGTTTGAAAATGAGGTACCCCAGCTTTAAGGTGGATATCCAAAAGATTTTACAAATTAGTTTTAATAACACTATTAGATTTGTTTCTGGGTATCTTTGTTTATGTCGACAACTTGAATGTCCACAAGATAGTAGATAGTTGTTGTAAAGAATTTTTTTTTTTAAGACTTTAATTCTGCTTAATTTAAACAAACCTCTTGAATGTGATATACCTTTCTTTGGATTTTCCATTGCAGACTCAGACTCTGACAGCGAGCTATCGGGAGACGAGAACAGCTCTTCCTATGCCTCTTCCCATTCGTCTGATAGTGAGGATGACGATATTGATGTCAAGCCCAAGTGGAACAATGAGAGGCCCATCCACAGCACGCCTAAAGGTAAACACATTCATCTCTGAATGGACTCTGTCTGCCAATACAGTAAGATCAGTTCTCAAGAAATACATAAACATTGTAACATGTGTGAAAATAGCCTTCTTATTCCTGCATTAACATTTCCATAGCTGATTCGAATCATGTGAAGCCATACTGGCCAACGGAGATGACCACAGCCAGTGACAGTGAGGATCCAGGGGGGGCCGACAGGTTACGAGTGGAGACTAAGGTGAACGTAGAGCTGCATTCAGACAACAAACTGAACCACACTGGAGACAGAGACACCCCACAACCCAAAGACCCTGCTGTGAAAGACCCCACTGCTGCCTCTGTACCAGCCAACAGCAACCACCAGCCGGAGCAGAGGAAAGGTAATCCGAAATCTTAGGAATACAGCTAGATTTATCATTCGATACACATACATTCAAAACACTTAAAAACAGACACTATAAAATCTCAAATGACACATAGAACATAGTGTAAACCCAGTGCAATTATTCCATGCAATAGTGTACACATGAAGTGCAATATACTGTGCAATGGTTTGTATAAAGTGCTAAGTGTTGTTAAGGTGTTTTCCATCTGTTGGGATAAATGTAGTTCCCAACCTGCCCTATACCACCGTAATAATGGTAAAAGTTCAAACTTTCCATTAGAGGGTGGATGAAGGATTCGATGATGGAATTAGCCTTTCCCAGCACATAAAAGCAAATTTTTAGGTTAAGATTAAGAGATCCTTTATTCATCCTACAGTGAGGAAATGTCAGTGTCAGAAGTTAGAGAATGGTAGGAAGGAGGAGCACACAGCACACAATAAATGAATAATAACTATACTAAAATATAATAACATTTCTAACTCTAGCATAAAAAGAATCAGTATAAAATCTCAATCTATAGCATTAGCATAATAAGGAAAAAAGTATTAAAATCTCCAACTTTAGCATGATGAAGAAGCAAGAATTAAGTTAAAAAAACTCTGTGTGTATTTCATCCAGGTATCCTAAAGAACAAGATCAGCTACCCCCCTCCCCTGTCGGACAAAAACATGAAAAACCGTCTGAGGGAAAAGCTCAGCGACTACAACTCTCCGACCATCACCTCTCCACCTCCCATCAACCACAACAGCAGCCCGCCTCCCCCCGCCTCCGTCAACATCATGACCCCGCCCTCCAGGACTCCCTCCATCACCTCGGACTCGGGACGGCCCGGGAACCACGAACACAGCATCAGCACCGGCAACAACGGCACCGGGATCCATGGCAACAGCAACAGCAACAGCACTGGGAACCACGACAACAGCACTAAAGTCAAGCCCCCCATTGCCCCCCGGCCACAGTTCCCCACGGGGCGTCCTCCAGCGGCCATTTACAGGGAGACCAACGGGGACCTGGCCATGCACTTGAAGTCCGGGACGGTGAACGGAGGCAACGAGTCAGACTCAGAGTAAGTAATGGATGAGTTTTCATTTAACCTGAATTATAAACATGGCATATTGATACGTAGGCCTGTCACGATATATTTAGTAAGTGATTGCGGGTTAAATTCTACTACTTAATAGCACCAATGCTACTACAATAAAGACAAGATAAGAAAATACAAATTTCATTAGAAAACATGCTTGATGAAAAAATAAACAGCATTGTCATGTTTTGTCATATTGTCAAATCGTTATACATGAAAAATAGAAACAGTCTGAAAAATGTTGAGGCCCAAAATATACAGTTTTATTGAACAACAGGTCGATATAGTAGTTATCTTGACAGGCCTATCAATAAGCATGGAATGAGTAACTGTGTGCTCTATAGACAGCAGAGGAACAGTGGACAAAATCTAATAGTCAAATCTTGTCACCGAAAGTCCTGTAATCAAATTCTAGGGTTTTAAGCAAATGATTTTCCCGTTCAAATGATTTGCACAACCATGAACTGTGTCAAAGATCACTTTCTTGTGATCTTGATTACAAGGCAGTGGTTGTATAATGGAGCATGTATGATAAAACAAATCACTTATAGAATATTAAGAATGAATACATGTCATTATGAGTTCCTTAGTCCTGATTCAAACAGTATACAACTTGTATTTAACAACAACTCACATTTTAATTGATTCGTCCAAATTTCTAGTTAAAATTTGTGAAATGTAACTCTCTTACTAAAAAGCATTTGTGTTTATAATGTGTTTAATGTCCACTATTCCCCTCATATCTATGTCCGGCTCACACCCTGCATGGAAACCCCTTTATGTCTGAGCTGACTGCATGTCTTCCCTTTGTTTTCCCCCTCTTCCTGTTCACCTGCACTTCCCCCCCCTCCGTGCCCCAATCACCACCACGTCCCAACGTAACAGTGGCAGTAACGAGACTTCAATCTGACCAATAGGAAAACACAGACGAGCCTGCCGCTGTGAGCAGGGAGGAGGAAAAGAGCCTTAAACACAAGGGCTGGACAAGCTGAGAACTGGGTCCAAACAGACGTCGCGACCCGGCCCTTTGGAGAGCAGTATTATTGACTTGAGGAGCGAGCATCTAGGAAGAACAAACGTATATAAAGGGAACGCTGTGTCGGACTGCACTACCAGAGGACGTGCCAAAACCACTACAGGAAAATAGACAGGACGGCCAACAGGAAGCAGCCCAGACTGAGGCTCTTCTTCTGTGCTGGCTCTAACACTATGGATTTCAAATTTCTCATGAAGAAATCGAATTGCTACAAAAAGACATTTCAAAACTGGCGCTAAAAGAATGTCTTTAGGAGACGTGTGCACTGCTGTACATTGAGACTGTGCATGTGACAAGTCCCTCCACAACTCTGCAATGTTCTTCATTGGACATACATGTATGTTGTGTGTAATTAACTTGTAAATAATGTTTAAACTGAAGAAGATTTATTTTGCGAAGCTGCAAAAGTGAGGACTAAAGTGGACTGCCTTAGAAGTAAACACAGTGTCATCTGCACTGATGGATTTTTTTAATTTGTTGAAGTCATTATTGTTTAGTGAGGCCAACAATCCATAATGATTCACATTTCACACAATTATGAGTTTTTATTATCATGCGTGTTCATCTGTGGTCATACAATAATACATTGTCAATATAACACAACATCCTAATTTAGGGCTGGGCAGTGCTGAGCATAGGCCTATGTTGTGGTTCAGGATCAAGGAATGCACAAAAATACACACAGACTGTATAATGAACAACAAAACTGCAACAACTGAAAGATTTCACTGTAACTTAATTACATTTATTCATATTTTTGCAACCTACACATAATCTACTGGACGTAAATAACAATTGTGTATCCTTCTTGATATATTTCGGACCTCTTCTCACTATGAAGAAATTCACTGGTTAAAAGATTTTATTTTCATTTTTAAATTAACTAAAAAATAATGTTTCTTTCATCTCATAATTGAATTCTTATGAAAAATCTCAACAAACAGATCAATATGTCAATGTACAATAAAATGGATGTGTGTTGACATTATCTGCATATCTGAGATGTGTGTCTTCATCACAGACTGTGGCCTTATGCACAAGTATGAATGTAAAGGTCCAAATGAACACTGACTAAGCAAGTCCTATCTATGGATCAGAAGTGCCCCCCTTTTGCTCATCAGCAAACCACAGGAAACCAAAGCTACAGTTTTGCTATTATGAGCTGGAGTAAATACAATTGTCATGTCAAATTTGATTGTGCTTGTTCCACAGTATTCCCCTAATCATTCGTGAAACATTTATTTATACACATGTTATATAGTGCAAAATTATATTGAAAACCTCTTACTCCTCTCCATAGATCTGACCCATAAGTTGCCTATCTCTACAACAACATGTACATATAAAATGCCATAAAGCAGATGCAGATGCTGGACCTCTGAAGGATTCATTTGGACAAAAATCTCCCACTATAAAACAACCTTTTAAAAACTCAACCGTTGTCTCGCTAGTTTTCTCGCAGCTATCATCATTTACACTACACACACACATTGTTTTGGCTCAATGCAATGATGTTGATAATTGTCCTTTTTGTATTGTATCTAAGACACTGGAAATGTTTTTTACAATAATGTATATTTATTTTTTATGGTTTTAAAGAAAAAAAGACACTGGAGAAAAAAACAATCTTGACTGTAAAAATAAAGTTGACATGGATTTTTTTAACTGTTGCCTGTGTGTTGGCTGTTTAAAATGCCTGTCAATATTTAGGATAACTATCTCTTCCTGATGTTTTTGTCAGAATTTTTCAGAAAAAGGTCACATTAAATGTCCACACATGACTACACCCTAAATCTTCAATTCTGTCACAATGTTCTTCCTCATCCATCGATCATCTTCCGCTTCATACAGTGTCCGGTCGTGGGGGCATAAGTCTGAGCAGAGACTTCCCTTACCCTTGAACCCCGAGACCCTGAGATACTCATTTAATTATATTTATCTATTTTCTTTTGATCTTTTGATATTATAAGAATGATGTCTTCCAAGTGAAGTTCACAATATTGTAAACTATGTATGAGACATTTTCATTCTACATCTGTGTTACTACTGTGTATGTTGCCAGTGTTAAATTATCCACTATGACAACAATCAACAAAGCCCCCATTAAACACATCATTGTATTCACTAGAAAATACTCTTTTTAAGTAGCAATTTAAATGTATGAATTGTGATAGAACAGCAATTCAAACATCTTAATACATATACAACAAAACAGACATAGAAAGTTGTACATTTGAACTTGATACATACTCTATTGTGCACTACACTATTATGTCATCTGTAATAATGATTCAACCAGCTCTGATTATTATAAATATATATATTTTTAGTACAGGCTGTGACTCTGATCTTAAGCTTCCTCACATCATTTATATTTTCTTCTGCTCAGGGCTGAGAGCTGCTGTTTGGATCTGGCATTCCTGAACTAAGCCCATGCACTTCACACACACTCAACTTTCATGTTTTCTGTGGGAATTAGCATTTGTAAGAGTTCAAAGATGTGGATTTCTACAATATAATACCAGCAGCCAGAGGAAAGTAGAGCCTACCTCAACATAGGCTACTTATCGCCTCTTCATTATGTATGAGGAATGCTATTATCGCTGTACTGTTGTCAATATTTCTACACGTGATGCCTGTAGGAATCAATCTCCTGCGAAGATGTTTTGACACAGTTCAGAGATGATCATATAAACATACAGCGGTTGCCAGGTTATTGTGAGCGGCTCCAGTGAAAGGTTAGAAAGAAGAGTCAGGTTTCACACGAGCTGATTGTGCTTAGCTGTCATGGCAACCCAAGGCCTGCACTCAAGTGGCATAAGGTGTTGGGATCATGGGCTGTAGGTGGGAACACAAGAACAGGGTGTATTCCAAAATGTGGAAAAGCAGGTCAACTTCTTCTGGTTTATTATAGTTAACTTATAAGACTGCAATGAATACACTGCATTACGAATGTCCAAAGTAAACCCAGCATTTTTGTCAAAGAATGTGTTTTTGTATTTTCACAATAATCAACAGGAGGTGTGCAAATAAAGGACATTGTTTTTGTTGATTAGTTCATGTAATTAGTTCATGCTTATTGGGTTGGAACCCAATAAGCATTTGCTTCATCCAACTCCTTTTCGAACCAGGTACGGGTTATTTGTCTGTTATATTGATATATGTAAAAATATGTATTGTACAGGTTCGAAATAAATACAATAATAATAATAATAATAATAGGTTGTATGTCACACCTCTATATTAACTCATTGACTGCCATTGACGTATTTGTCTGAGACTGGTGATTTCTGTCAAACTTCCCTCTATTCCACTGGGGATTTCAGGAGAACAAAACAGACTTATTTTCCTCTGATGAAATTAGAGAATCCAGTCTTTCAGAATCTGGTTTCATATTTCACATAGTAATAGCACCTAATATTCTATTGGTCTTGAGAATCAGTGAAATCATCAAAAACTATAACGGTAGTCAATGAGTTAACAACCTGAACTGTGGCCTTCATCTGTCTCATCAGAGCCAGTCCAGCTAAATAATTCAGCTTCATGAGAGCTGCAGGTGGCACCCAGCACAATGGAGAAGTCTTCGCCGCCAAGACAGTGTAACGTCGACCTCTACTGGTTAACAAGGAAAGGCACATAAAATACATGATATTCACGTTCTGATTCTGACTGATGTGATGACTACATTGGGCCTGGGTTTAAAATCATATAGAACAGAAAATTAAAATGCAGGGTTTGGAGATGTAATAAATGATTCTGTCAACCTTCTCCAGTTTCTCCAGTACCATCTTGAGACAGATCTGTGAAGCATTTTTTCCCAGAAAAACCAGGCTTGGCCCAGTTAAAGTGAACCAGACCAACAAGTGTGAATGCGTCCTAAAACAGCATAAGGAACTCTCATGAAACTTCCCAGAAAATCAGGAAACGCTTGTTCAATGTAACAAGTGCACTAGGAGAAATTGGATACTCCTTGATAGACCACACTATTCTGTGAAAACATAAAATTCTTTAAACGTAGAAAAAAGGTGTCCATTATACAGTTAGCATTTATATACCCAAATGTTTAGCTCACTTGTAGAGTAATACTGTGGCCTACTGTATACCCTTATGTACAATAGAAAGGAGAAACTCTGGTAATAGATATTTGCCTAAGCAAATTAATCCTCAAAACGGCCTTCACTTCCTCACAACAAGGAAAGGCAGCAACATGGATCTAAAGTTCACAAGAATACTGGATTTAGAGAGAAGGTAAATCTTTTTTACTGAGAAATATAGACACCAAGGCCAACTCAGTCAATTTGTAGACAATTTTCTTATTCTGTCTTCACAAGGCCTGTAGCCAGCACGCATTCATCCGGCCACTAATGCTGAGATTGCAATGATAAGATATTTCTATAAATCATTGTGACCAAACTTAACATTAGCCTGTATCAAATGAAAACATTTTTCATATTGCCGGTAAAACTGCAGTGCAATACATCCTAGTGGGTTCAGAGGGGTCACATTTGTTTGAGGATACGCCTCCTCATTGATATTCTGACTTGACAGACAACATACTGGTGATTACTTCAGTGTAATCTGTGGTCTCATCTACATGGGCCAAAAGTCATCTGATCCAGTTTCACTCTCCACGTCTCCCTCTCCATGACACTCCAGTAGTTGTTCTGTGGCCGAGCAGAAAACACAGCTCCACAGAAGGTCCTTCTAGATGACAACATGCAAAGGTCAGTGCTGCCTAAAAATATCTATCATTTATTTGAACGCTGCTTGGTTGATTGGGATTGTATTTTAGTGCTTTCTAATAGGCTAAAATGAATAGCATTATATACCTTGCTCAATAATAAATGAATGTGTCAAATTCTAAGTGAGTTTTTGTGACCAGGGCATCCCCCTTTTGACGTTTTGTGTCTGTTTCCTCAAGTACTGTACAGTTACAGTTATTTTTACAAACAATGTTCTACTTCACTGTTACTTTTACTGTCTTATTCTCTCTCAGTATTGAAGATTTCTACATCTGTCTATGATTTGTGTTTAAAGGCAAAGCTTAAAATGTCTCAAATGAAAATGGATTGTTTGTCAAGTATTCAAAAAAATGCATTTTACTTTTTTTTTTAGATACAATAGCTTGTATACTATTACTAAGTGGATACAATACTTTTACTTTTACCAGAATAAAAATGTTTTTAGTTTACACCCTGGGTTAATAGCAACAACAATTCAACTTTCTGCCTTTGGCACACTTAGCACTAATTACAGATGCAAACCACATGCTGGAGTTTAGCTAGAAACTGTACAACCTCTGTGCAATACATATGACAAGCTATTTTTGTACCGGATTTCATTTGAATATGTGAGGTGCTATTTTATTAGTTATATTTTATTGCTCTTTTTTTTCCAGAATGTTATTTGAAACAAATAAAAGGTTGAGTCCGACAAGCCTTAGACATACAAGACGACTGTGTCCTGAATTCAGGAGCTTCTGTATCAATTCTGTTACGTGTTGCTTATGTGTTTCAGTCATAGACTACTTTTTTTTTTTAAGGAAAATTGTGGACATAATTTCTATAGTATTTTTAATTACAAATGCATTTACTTCAAAATGTTGTTCAGGAGGGCCATCAATGATTTTTACGTGTTATTCAAGGGGACAAATAAAAAAGACATGATCACATACAGGCAACCAAAGACAAGTACTTTTTCCACTGCAGTTTAAGATCCCCACGTCAGCCACACGAGGGCGCTGCAGAGCCGCACAGCCCGCGGTTCCTCGCCGTCTCAGCAGCACAGAGCCAGGACAGCGGTCTCTTTAAGAAGCTCATCCCGCGGACACCACCATCTGACGACACCACCACACTGACGACATCTCCACGGCCTCAGCACTTAGCGCCTTCCCCGTAAACCAACCACATTCCCCGAAGGAGCCCCGTCTGCGCCTCGGACTGAGCTCTCCGGTCCAGTCCAGTCCAGTCCAGGGAGGGGGCGCGGCTAAGCCATACTCGGCTGTCCGCAGTCAGACACACGTTCACCAGAGGACAACCGCGTTTGAACCAAAGACAGGCGCAGTTGTAGACGATGGATGGATGATATAACGCATGGCTGTGACCGTGGCGTTGTTGTTGTGGAGGTCCTGAGCAGCAGTAGCAGCAGAAGCAGCAGCAGCAGAAGCAGCAGCAGGTGTACCAGGGATAAACGCCAGTGTTCATGAAACTTTGCTACGATTCGCGCGCTGGGTAAGGAAGCTCTGCTAATATAATGTCAATGATGTCTGTCATTTTCACCTCCGTGTAGCTTTAAGGCGGGAATCCCCAACAGTTCGCTAAATGAAATCATTTTCGCGTGGGCTGACGGCAATAGTGTTATTATAACCTAGCGGGGCATGTGTTGGTATGATCATGATTTGTGCGTCGCTGTCATAAATAAAACAGAATCAAGATACTGCGTTCAAAAGAGCAACAGTTTAGGTACTACAGATGCATTATGGGGCATTTCCTGCTCCATGTCATTGCGATTAAATGTTTGTTTGTATGTTTGTATGTATGTATGTATGGTATTATCTCTCACAAACCATGTATGTTTCAGTGTTTTTCATAATTTGTAACTAGTTATTATTTTACCAATGTGTTCAATTCTTTTCCCTGATGATTTATCACCAAAGTTTTCACGTTTATGCTTTCAAATTTGTTTCCAATTGCTCTGGCATTTGCTCACTGACCTCAATTGATTTGGCCTCATTTGCCCCTGGCACAGATTGGAGCACTAATGACTGGTCCCCTGTACATCCCTTTCACACAGATTCAATAGGGACGATTGGTGATGAAGTATCGACTTCTTGTGTCACTGTTTGTGTTTATGTAACAGTACAAGTGTGAGGGTTGTTGGGTGCTGGTGTCTGGACTCACGTGGTGTTGATCATATGAGAACCCTGAAGAATGTGAATTTTGGTTTATATTTTATATATATATATTTTATATTATCAGTGTATTATCATGGATGGGTCCTTTATGTTGTTGTGCCTGCTGAGGGACTTGTCATTTGCATTGGCGTGTGAATGTGAATGAGATTCGTTTAAAGCTGTAATAGCTCATTTTTATTTTTTTGTGACCATAATATATCATGCATGCTGTCTTTTTAATTAGAAAACATGTAATCTATTGATTGGCTGAGTGGGAACTGGTAAAGCTGGGATAAAGCTGAACATATGCATGTGAAGACTAGTGATAGAACCAACCCGTTTGAACTGAATGGACCAAAGCTCAAAGCATTAACTTGATCCTTCGCTACATTTTATTTAACTAACTACATTTGTAGGAAGTTGGCTTCCAATTGAACACCTAATTATATCAAATAATTATCATTGTTGATTAATTTGATAATTGTGAAATGTTGAAATGGTTCTGGTCTGTTATGGTCAGCTCTCTCACTTACTCCTCAATGTCTTATTGGAGGATTTCACAGTGTGGAAAAAGCTCTGTCCCCTGCTGTGGAGTGACAAAAACTCCTCTGTGAAATTGTCACTTGGAAGGAGAAAAGTTGGCTTTTTTCCACCCGTTACAAGCGTGACTTCATCTATTAAACATTTAGAAGCCAAGGATAGATTCAAAGCTTCATCTCAAATTAAGGAAGTAAGTGAGTAATCATTATTTATATAGCACCTTTCACAAACCAGGGTCACAAAGCACTTTACAATAGTTGAGAAAATATTGCGCACAAGCAAATCTTTAAAAAAAATTATAACTTGTAGTAGTATAGATGTCTTGGGCAACCTAATAACTCTCACCTCTCTCAGAGTTACAACATGCATACAAAGTGGCTTAGTCACATACAGTCTAGTGGCTCTTGTGGCTATAGTCAGGATGGGATATTCAATATGAGGATGTAATACTAGAGGGCCTTCTACAGTATCACATGTGAACTTTTTGCAAGACAGACATAATACCGCTGGGGATGCATATTTTTCAGAGTCAAGCAGCAAATATTCTGTATTCAGTGAACTGAATGTTACCAGTTGTTATAAGTCACATAGTATTTTCAACAGTAGCTGCTCTTTATGTGCACTGTTCCATTCAAATGAAGTCACATGTACAGAAGCAAATGCTAGCTTACTAAGTATAGTTTTGACAAAGATTGTCATTGTCATCTCAGCTTAACTAAACTCATCCAATTCAAGATATATAAACCACACATTAATTAATGGTTGATAACAGAGGTGATTATCAGTGTGACTTATGTTTTCTTTCACATGTGAGTAAAGTAAGTTAAAGAATGATAAAAACACGAGATGTGCCTGGTAAAGGGACAGAGACAAACTCAATTACAAAAGGGGAAAGGTAAGGTGGATAAGGTAGGTTAGTTGGATGAACGGGAACAATATCAAGAGATTAAACAAATGAAGTCCCACACACCAATTATCCTTGCAAATACTACAGCGTAGCAACTATTTGTCACAATTTCGATGTTTTTCATTTATTTTATTTATTTAGATTGATCAACATTATGTCATGGTCTTGATTATCAAAATCGAAGAGGATCAAGGATCATCTCCCTCTAGCTTGACATACATCAGGGAGGTGTGCAAAGAGATGACGTTGCAGCACATTGTAGCCGCCACTAGTTAAAGCTAGCTCACCTGCAGTTTGCGACTCCATGTGGAGTGCAGATAAAAGAGAGTTGAGCTTGAAGTCGCTCCTGCTTCTCTTAAATCACCAGTATGGAAATATGTTGTGTTCCAGGTGAGTTATGTTGTTGTCGCAGCACCTACAACGCAGACCACTGTGTGTAAGATATGATATGATATGAGCTTGTTCACACTGAAGGGTACAGAAGTGTGATAGAACGCCAGAAAATAGATTTTAATAAACAGAAGATATATTATGTTTTTAATTAAGCCAAATAGCTCTTCTGTCCATTAGGACCTGTTGCCTTTGATGGAATGAGCAGTGGAAGTTTGTTACATATTTTCAGATCCACATTTAATCAATAAATTCTTTTTCTGGCCTGGACGCCTCCCTGGGGAGGTGATCCAGGCACATCCCACCGGGAGGAGATCCCGGGAAGACCCAGGACACGCTTGAGGGACTATGTCTCACAGCACAAGATAAGTGAACAATGACTCTATACTAATTAAAATAAAACAATCTCTAACTCTAGAATCAAAGAACAAGTATAAAATCTCTATCTTGACTACTTTCATTTAGTAAACTAATTAAATGTGATCATTATTTTATTTTTAGAAAAAATTGACAGAAGTTGTCATGCTCGTTACAAATTTTTCATGGGGTCTTTAATATTTGTATGGATTATTTTTCAAAAAAATCCTCTAGTAAGTTATTTACTTTGTTGTGTTAGCCATGTTAGTGTCGTGGGATTTTATCTGCCACTTTGTCAGACTGATGACCTTTTATTTTCTACGTAACTGGAGTCACAGTAGAATTATCAAATCAAAGGCTGATCTGGTATTTTAAAATTTCGCCAAAAATGAATTTTCAACCTTTTCTTTTTATTTGATCCACAATAACTCTTTCATATGTCTTTGTTTGAAATCTTTTTTCTTTTACTCTCTATGATAGTCATTTTAGTTTTTGAGTTATAAAGTCAAGATACTTTAATTGACACTTTACTGTGAACACGCCCATATGCCAAAGATGTGTGCCGTGTACCATGGGTAACACTACAAACATGGCAGGACATATTCGCCGGTGTCACAAAGATGTAGATTTAACTATTGGGAAAACGCCACTCTCTATTCCATTCTCAAACTTCCACAGACCTCAGCTCACGCTAAAGCCACTTGTAGTGGGTTTACATAATTCACCCATGGAACATTAGTTACCCGCAGTGTTCTGGGGGGTTGTGTGAGGAAAGCGTTGAGTCACACACTGGTTCCGTTGTCTATTTTATACTGAACTGAAATGGTCATTAAACGACCACAGTTGTGAACGCTGTTTGACACTGTGCCTCTGACTCCACTGACTTAAGCACCACAAACTAATGCTAGAGGGTTATCTATAGCAGCAGATCTGGGGCCTTATTTGATGGTGGAAAACGCCATCAAATAATGCGATTAGCGTACTTGAGCCAGGCTACAGCATGCTACTCAAATCAAAAACCAAATCGAAATGAGGATTTGGAGAATCGTCACATCTCTAGTAGCTACATTTCAACCCAACAGCAAGCCTTAAGAAGCCTATTGGGAAATATTTCTGTACCATTTGCATGGTTTTTGACAAGTTTAAAAGTAGCTTTTTTTGGAAATGCTTATGTTAATTATTTTCTGAAAAATGTGTGCAGATGTGGGCCAAATAGCTTGTGGCAGTGTAACCAGCAGTAACCTCAGTCACTGTGGTCATTAGAGGAGATTACACCTCACAAAAGCGTTCCATGCACGACACAGTGGAGGCTTGTCCAGGCTAGTAAATCTGCTCTACTAATATGCACTGGTAAACAAACATGATTAGCTTGTGCTGTCTGGACACTATGAGATGGTTACATAAGAACTAATATGAATGGCTTCATACGAATATGAATATTCGTATGAGATGCTTTTATTTGTATTACTACATAGAGTACAGACATGTATTATAACTTCCCAGCTGGTATTTTCCCTCTTAAAGCTGCATTGCCAGCCCTAGTTTTTTCTTAAGTCACGCAACTGCTTGCCCTTGTTGAATGGAGGTGTTTTTGTGTTTGTACTTATTTAACCAGCCAAGTGCGTCACAATAGCAGCAGTTTGTGTGTTTTCTCTCAGAATTATTCATATGGAGATCAGACCGTGAGCTCCAAAGCCCCACAATTCCTCCTCTGCCTGATTTGTGCCTCCTGTCTTTTCTTCCTATCTTTTTGTCCCCGTTCTACCAGCAGTGGTGTTGCAAACTACCCCTGGACTGCAAGATGTAATGCTTGAAAGGTAAATACAGTAAATAGAAAAACAATGGAACAACGGAAAAAAGGACAGAGCTCAGTTCTTGAACTTGAGGTTGCATTATTGTTACACAATTATTCTCTACCAGTGCCAGCAATGATTAACTGTGGTTCACACTCAAAGCTAAATAATATTTCACCTATGAATTTGTATGATCAAGAAAACCAACGTCATGTATTATTGTCACTGCATGTTTTTGCAATTCTGTATAGTATGGAAGTAGAGAATATAGAGACTCTTTTTACTTTAACCTGGATTGAAATACTTCAATACTTCCGGAGACGTTTCAACTTAATTTATCATAATCTATTTGTCACCCCCACTCAATTGATGCCATTGTAACCTTTAATTCTTGCTGCTCACCAGTTCTTGAGGCTGTGCAGGTTACAATTTAAAATAAAAAACGGTAGCAGTTCAGCTCTTCCTTTTATTTTCCACTCCGACTCTCGCACTTGTGGGCGCACGCTTTCTTGCTCTCTCTCTCTGACAAACAGTGTTGTGTTGAACCAATAATAATAAAAACAATATTAATTAAGAAAGGAATAATCATGAAATGATATACTATCCAAAATATTAAGATTACCCAAATGAAATATACGTATGTAAATACAAAAATCTCAATATTACACCATCAATATGAATTGATGTCTCTCAATTGAATGTATGATTACCGAAGATTTTTGCTTTTACTTCTATACAATTGCAGGCATAATTTGTTGATGTCATTGTCCAGCCCCACAGTGTATTACCCTGACTCATGACATAACATCAATTTATTGAATCAACAATTAATTTAGATTCTTCATCTGAGTTTCTTTACGTGTTTTATGGCCATGATACCATTTTTTGAGCAATCAAAACTAAGTTATGATAAGAAAAATGACTGCTTCTTTTGCAACTGTGTAAGGAGCACACTTCAAGGCACATAGCCTCTTAATAATGCACACGTCAATTTAGAACGGAAACCACAGACCACAAACACGAGCAATGCACGTCGCTACAAAGACATGGATTCTGTTTGCTCTCATTATTATATATTCTAGCAATTGACTACAGTTAGTCAAATTAATTTCTCAGTTTATTGTTTTCTTTACATATGCAAGATCAGTTAATATCAATAGTAAAGTCCTGTAAAGTTATTTCTTCCTGGTGACACATTCAGTCTTTAATGCAAACTATTTTATCTAAATTGTGTCATAAGTTTGATGGTGTGGTCATACGCACGATTCTCTACAAATGAAACCCTATCTGCACTGAACAATGATGACTCACTCGGTGTGGAGCAGGCTATGAGTGGGTTCAGTTTGAGGAAAGATTTTATTTTGACAGAGATGATAGGAAACGGACCTTACTCTCCCAGGATGTGTCTTCCACAATGTTTATAGCCCCAATAAGCAAATCATGAAGACTATTAAGACCATAATAACAAATGTGTGTGTGTGTGCACCCGCCCGTATCTACACGAGCAAAGGATTGCATTGTTAGTCCACCCATTACAAATTTAGAAAATTCTCTCAAAAAAAGGCCTGAAGACCATAGTAGGAGTGCGATACAAAATGTCTTTTGGGACCAGTGGAGTAATCAAATCCATTAATTTTCTTACCGCTTCCATCACAACAGCAGTCAGTTGTGTAATGGGTTTTATTTGTGCATTAGTGTCTGCAATAAGAAGTTGTGGACTTGGAATAGGGTTTCATTTTTATGTTTATTTCTTTACTACAGTATTATTACTAATTACATCATGTGTTCAATTACATGAACCTCATTCTTTACATGTTTGTATGTTAATACTTGTCAATCAATTACCCTTGCTATACCCTGGATTGGGAAACACTCATTGAAGTGAGCAGTCTATGTCAGCCCTGCTTGTGATATAGTATATAGTAGTATTTTATGAAGATTTTATTTGTATGCATGCCTTTTACCTGCTGTTACACTTACAACTTGTTTGCACCTTGAGCCAGAAGGTGGCTCAAGGTAAGTGAACAGTAAGTGAAACTTCTAGTTTCACTTACTGTTACTTACATTGGCAATAAAAAGGTTTCTTGAGCCGGGTCAGGACCAGATCTGTTTGCTGTGAGCAGGACGTAACACACCTCTCACATAGCCAGTGGAGAAAAGTCACATGGCATATATGCAAAAAGGGAAAATTAAAAGTTCTGCTTGAAACCTGAAGAGTAGCTATATACTTATAATTTAATGCGTATGGTGTTGGTTGTGTAGAGTTATTTCATAACTATAGCCACAAAACGATTCAGGTCAATGATGGATACAATGTCTTGGAAACCATCAGTATCCACACCTTTTCAAGTAGTCATTTCTATTCTGTCTCTGGAAATGAGAACCAACAGTATTGTTTTTGACATTTAAAATTTCCCTAGTTGGTTGCAATTTGAATATTCACTTTCTGAAGTGAAAGTATCATATGGAAGCATGCAGAGGTTGACCTAAAACCAACAGACATTTTTTTCTGTGAGTGAAAAACCTATATTCCGCACCACCATCTATTTATAGTGAAGTATGTTTTATCATCATAAATACATGAACATGTTTTTTTAATCTGGGTAAGTGATCTAGAGATGCTATTGCCTCAAGCATCATGTCTCTCTCTATTGGCACATGGATAAATGTGTTAAATTGTTTATAGGTTAATTATCTTTACTTAATTTACCTATTAAGAAGAACCACACAAAAGGCTCCCTTGTGGCTGTAATATAATGCACATCAGCCCCTGAGCACACCTGGAGACCAGCTGAAAATGCACAACTTTGTGCAGCATAGTCCTTCTCTTTGTATTAAGATAGAGTTTGTTTACTTCCTGCGGGGGGTTATGTTTTCACCTGGGTTAGTTAGTAGATGGTTGCATAGTTGGCAACATAACTCAAAAGTAATGACCAAATTTTGACCGAATTTTCAGTAAATATTGTAGGATAAAACAAAATCCCTTAGTCATCTGGATCCAGAATGTTTTTATTTTTATTTTAAGGAATGGAATGCACTTCTTGCCGTAACTGTAGTATTTCAGTATTTCTTATCTCTAGGTAATCGATATAAATCCCAAAAGGTCAATGAGATGACTTTTTACACTGTTTAATAATACTTTGTGTACACATTTCATAATTTAGTTCTGAAGTCATTATACAATCATCTAAGTCATAAAAAAACTTCTCAACATCCTTTAATGAGGTTAAACAAAATATTCATAAGTTAGTTTCCATTCTATAATTGCTATGATCAGTTAATTATAAAATGTATTCATTCAAAAAGGGATAGTGTACAATTAGAACATAAATTATAATTTTCTGCATTTCTTTTGTCTCCTCAGGGTTTCCGTCCGCCATGTTAAGGTAAAGCCTGGCTGCGCGGTGTTGACCATGCTCAAACGCCTGGACAAGATCCGCTTTCGAGGCCCCAGGACGAGGGAAGACTTTCCGGACCTTGGCGATTCGCCGCCGCCCTCCGACAATGAATGTAGCGACGACATTCAGCTGAAGCCCAGAGCCAAGGACGCAGATGACCTGGTCAGAGACCCTGTGAGTACTACGTTTTTTAGCCTTCTTTTGAAGTGGCTAGTGTTTGGTTGAGTTAGATTTGGTTTTCTTTAAAGTGGACATATCGTGTTTTCAAATAATTTATTTCTACATCTAAATCATTAATTTGTGGCCTATATAAAGCGTAACTGCAATG
>JAPMNZ010935179.1:0-12498 GCA_029875035.1 Pomatoschistus microps | reverse complement strand
TTTTGAGTGAATCTACCCTAAAGCGCTCAGTGGAACCCAGTCCTTCCTAACATGAAGCCAAATTCCCCATACAAATCACAAATGTCCATGAAGTGGTTATTTTCCACTCAAAATTACATGCACACATTCAGTCACAATCTAATACAGATTATTATGTTTTTACCATCACTTGAAAAGGTAAAATTATCAAGTTTGCTCATGTTTTTAATGGTAGTTCTTCAGAATAGGGTTATAACTTTATGAAGACATACACAATTTGAGAATAGGTTTTATAAAGGTGCACTTTATTTATCCCTATAGGGCAATTCATCTTCTGCATTTGACCCATCCTGATGCCACCAAGGCTTATGTCAGGAGCAGTGGTCGCCGTCGTAACAGCGCCCATGAAGCCATCTCCAGATGTTGATGGTCAGCTTGGACTGGACTACCAGAGTTGGAGGATTTTACCTAGTGTGCAGGTTTTTATTGGTAGGGGAAACCTACGCAGGTACAGGGAGAACATGCAAACTCCACTCAGAAAAGGCCCTGTTTTGACCGGGATTCGAACTCAGGGCTTTCTTTCTGAAAAGCTCGAGAGTACTATCCACTCACTCAGCCCATAATGAGTACAGAATCAAATGAAAATGTCTGTAAACACATTTTCCACACAAAAAAAGTATATAAAATCACATATTCCTGTAATCGTCCAGCTAAATGTGTCTCAAAATAATCGTTACTTGCTGCCGTACTTCAAACACATTTGATCCATCGTTTGAAACATTTCATGGAGAAAGTTGAGCTGTGATCTGATCCCATACGATTATAGAATATTGATATAATAAGTGTTGACTTAACCAGTTCCAGTCCCTACTCTTGTTAATTCTGAGTACAATGTCGTGGCTGATGGTGCATTTTAAAGAGTGCGGCCACTCAGGCTGTAGTTTTGTACTTGAGTAGAGCAGTGTGGCGTGCAGGGACAGTGGGGAATGTGTTGCATAAGGCAGCGTAGTGGAGTGTGAAAGGAAACAGGTGGCTTCTGTTCCTGCCATCCTCCTCATTCTGTCTGTTCTGTAGGAGAAATCCCTTCGGTGTCAGATTCAGCCTTTGTACGTACGCACTGTTAGAGGTTGTGAAATATACTGTATATTCAGGGTAATGTCAAGACTTTTTTTGGAGGGTATCAAATTTGATCAAGTTGAGTTTGTCATATTAAGTTGCAAGGCTGACTGGTGGGAAAAAGTATGGCTGTAGAATAACAATGATTCTGATATTGTGTTTTAAATCACATTCAAGCACGTTTAATAAAGCTTGTCAGAAATTCACAATCGTTTTCCCCTCATTTGAAATTGCACAGCTATCTTTCTGAGCAGGATTATCCAAGACATGAATTTGTCAATTCGATCCACTCCATCTAAATGTACAGGGATTCCCACTTTACTCATTTAACTTTGTTGTGTGGCATGTGCAGAGCTGTATTTGTGAGAAATCGCTGGGTTCCGCTTGGTGTAGAAACAATTAAAACAAGCTGCAGGAGCCGGGAGAGATCGTTCTCCAAATGTCACACAATTAACAACCAATGCTGGCTCCCACTTCCCTCACCCAAACGCCGCCTGTCTCTTTCCATTGCCCGTCTTTGCTGATTTCCTTTTACTCCCAAAAGACGCTCTTTCTCTCTTGAGGCGCCCAGAAACACAGCAGGTATAAATTAAACACCAACAGGCGAGAAACCTACTTCATTTATGTTCTTTTCTTCTTTTCAGACCAATCATCCAGGCCGGTGGTCAGGAGCAGGCAGCAGCTACAGCAGCAGCAACAGCCTGGGGCCAAGGGAGCGAAGAGCGGTGCGGGCTACAGCAGCGGGACACGCAGGGGACCACATTAACCAGCATGCACCTCACCACACTCCACACGGCCGCGCCAACACTGCCAGAGAGGAGCGGCACTACCAGGCCCCTTCTCCGGTCCGCAATTATAGCTCACACCCTCTGATCCTGGCGTCAACTTTCCCTCCATCGCAGTCTTCACACCAGGGTTTGAATCACGGCCGACAGCTCGAGGCGGTCTCTTCATCGGCGGAGTCTTTAACCCAAAGCGCGTCCGTCTCTGTAGGGCTAAGAAAAGGAGATCCCAGCCCCCTCAGCCATATCCCCAGGGCAGCCGGATCCAGCGCTTCTTCCAGTTCGCGCAGCTTGAGCAGAGGAAGCGTTTCATCATCTGACCCGAGCTCTCCGCCTCCCCCCTCGGCCTCCTCCGCCTCGTCTTCGTTTTCCGGGCGTTTGGGACAGCCTCCTCGCGGCCCGCTGTCTCTGCACAGCTACAGCCGCAAAAATGTTTTTCTCCAACATTCGCTGCACACTGCCGAACTGCAAGCACTCACGCAGAGGGACAGTTGAGGCCCCGCCATAGTTTAGCCCCACCGCCACCGACTCCCAAGTGACACGTTAGAAAACTGCTGCTCATTTTGTTCTGATGCTGTCGAGTTCCCCCTGCGCCTGTCAGCCTCGTGCGTTTACAATCACACATGTAGGTGGAGAGAGAAGAGTTTGAGCACTTAAAAAAAAAAAAAAGTTTATATTTCAAAAAACTTGCAAAGCCTGAAATTGGGAATAGTTTTGTCGCTTATGTTGCTTGAGTTGTTTTACCATCACATGCATTAGTTAAGTTGGAGTTCCTTGCTCCAACTTAATGGAAAGAACGTGAATCATTTTCCAATTTAAAGACACATAATTTGCTTTTGATTATGGAAGACTAAAAATGTATAATGAATGAGTAGATTTTAGGGTTCGTCATCACCCACAAATATTGCACATATTTATTATTATCAATCAACAATATTTATAGGTTCATGTACAATGCTGGAAATGGCCAAAGTGCTTTCCTATGACATACAATTTACCGAGTCTAAACCATTTAAAGGGGCAGCGTTTAAGATGTATGGATGCTTTGAGATCGGAAACTTGCTTGTCTCTAAGGAGATGTACAGCTTTGCACAGACTATTCCACAGTATGGTATACTGTCCATTTGTGGATAATTATTATTATTATGAGTTTTTACTGTGAGCTGGGTTTCCTCTCACCAAAGAATGAGAAGCTTGTAACTGGTTCTGTAAAACACGCTTTTATCTATTTCCATACGGTAGGACTTGCTCAGGAAAGCTCCTTGGAGATAATCCAGTAGTCATCCCTACACATGAAAAGTTATCCCTGTACTTTTAATAGAATATTCAGGCAAATATTCAAACTTCTTTGTATGCAGCGTTCCCCACTCTTTTCCCTCTTAAAAGGTGCATTTATTTGAAAGCGCACATCGGTCTATTTGCACCAAATGGCACTCACCCGTCGATCTGAACTCCCACGTTTTGTCACGGTGACAGTTTGGATGTGCTTACGCCCCCACACGCACATAGTGCACGTACTGTTTGCCCTCCCGAAATACACTCTCAATGACACGGCGACTCGGAGACTGCTGCACAATCTGCTCCAAACACCAGATCAAGCTTGTTTTTACCAACGTATGCTGCTTAGGGAACCACACCACTGACAGCCATTCGTGCGCGTTGCCAAACTTGTGATCAAGGGGGAGCGGCTTGAATGACAAAACAATCATCCTTTTACTGCATGAATTTTACTATGACAAGTGTACCCCGGGCATTTTGAGCCACAACAGAAACTGGGTTAATCCTCATTCTAACCTCAAACTGAGAATCATTTTTAGGGAATCAATTCTACAACTACTGTAATTGTCCCTCTATACGCATCATAATGGGTTTCAGCGGAAATACTGTGCAATATAATCCACACAATGCACAAAAGTAATGTGTCTTCAGTAGAAAAAATATACTTCCCTCTAGTTAAATGTTGTACACACATAATGGAATTATAATGATAATTATCATTTCAATGACTTTCATAATCAACTATTCATTTGTTTGAAACTGTCCTACTGTTTACTTATTTTGCTCATAATTGTAAGCAGGTCTTGAACACATACAGTGACATTTTGTTAACTATAGTTTTCTATTCAGAACCTTTAACATTTAAAACTGGGGTACCTAATTTTAACTGAACGAATAGAACTATGTATGAAAATCAATCTAGTTGGGTAGTTTTCCCATGCATGTACTTTTGGCCTTTGCTCGTCTTTAGATAATATTTTATAATATTTTATAAGAGTTCAAAAGAGAGGACCACTCTCAGTCACGTCCCCTACACATCGCATGAGTTTTGTGATGCATAGAGGCTTAAGCAGCGGCGGGCGTAGGAGGCTGAGAAATCCACCCTTTGTAGGAGCCTGGGGCATTCTCACCACGCCCTGGACTCGTCAGGCCAAAATACAAGCCATGCGTGTTTTCCGCCTTCAGTCAAAATAGTGTCCATAACAATAAACATCAGAAGGAGGGTTGGCAGGTTTTACTGAGATTTTAGATGTTTTTTTCTTTCATTAATTTTCACTTCTGACCAAACCAGTCACAAAGACCATGTGGTGCGTCTGTGGCGTGTCTGTGGCGTGTCTGTGGCGTGTCTGTGGTGTGTCTGTGGTGTGTCTGTGGCGTGTCTGTGGCGTGTCTGTGGCGTGTCTGTGGCGTGTCTGTGGCGTGTCTGTGGCGTGTCTGTGGCGTGTCTGTGGCGTGTCTGTGGTGTGCGTACGGGACGTCAGTCAATCAGCTCTCATCCCTAAGCATCAAAATGTGATACGCAAAACCCACATTGAGTATTTATAATGAAATATTAATGATAATGATCTAGCACTTTATGAACACTTAAGTATGCAAAAAAGACAAAGTTTTCAAGTAAGAACAAAGATATGTTTTGGTCTGATTCACCAAATGTTACTTTGACGAGTATATTTTTGTTGGGGCAAATTGCGTTTAAGTGGGGGGGGAGTTAGGTACCCCAGTTTTTCACTACCCCTGGAATTATTATACAAATGAATCATACAAATACTTTAAAAGTGTTTTAGATGCTGCGTTCATATGGACCTCTGGAGCTGTTACCTTCTTAAATGACTTTGTGCGAGGTTAATCTCTTTTCTCTCACGCTAACTCTTAAACTTGGCCATGTTTTATGAAAGAGCTGAACTGTAAATTCTCAGAATCACATATTACTGAGCTCTGAGGATGTGAAAAAAATGCGCACACATGCATGTTGTTTCCATAGCGATTGAAACGTACCACGATACAGCGCACCTTTAGTCGTAATCTGAGAGGTTATCAAAGAAGACTCGTGTTGTTTGTTCACATATTTCTGTACTTTCACGTATGCTGCTGTCACGAACACACACAAACGTGAGCAAACATGAGCCTCCACAGCTAGAGCGAGCATTAGATTTATTCCGCTGCCCAGTGCAGTTTGTCTTCTTTCATCTCCCAATCTTCAGATGTGTCAAATCTGCACTAATGAGATGGCATTTGGTATCATAAGGCTATAATTATGCTGTTTTTGGGCTTTGGGACAAAATATTTGAATGAAGTTTACATATACAGACACTGCCATATCTGGGTGAGTCATGAGAATCCCGTCACTTTGATGATATTTCATGTTGTGCTTAAGTAGAGCTAAAAAAGTCATGTTTCAGTGGTTATGCAGAGGAGATTCTTTTTGTGGTAAGGTAATGTTTACATGTCCAACTTTGATTTCATGCAATAGCAAATATACAGGTTTTGACATGACTTAACAATGTGAGATTTGGACATTTTGTTTTTTTTATTTTCTATATGAACTAAGAATATACCAATGATTTTAGATACTCAGATGTGCCGCGTGCTGAAAGGGTCATTCATAAGCTTCAATCTTGCAGTGTATAACATTTGCAAAGGTTGTTTTCTTTGTTTTAAGCTTATATGCAGAAATATGCAAATGAGTATACNAACCCCCCCTCCACACATCCACAACCATTTTTTTCCCCAACTCTCTGAACCCCCCTCTCTTCCTACATCCTCCAATCGTGCCGATCTGTTAATTCCCTCCTGTGTCTCCTAGCCTTATTCACAATCCCATGCACATGCGATAACTCTTTTGTTTCCCTTCTTATTTCGGCAATTATCTCCCTTTCCCTGAGCCACATTTGTACTTTAGAGCCTCGTTTCTCCTCGGCGCGTGTTCGGTCCCCCCTTGTACACTCTGGATGTTGCTGCAGCGGCGCAGTGCTGGGTATTGGGACTCGTGTGTCGGCCCATTCTCCTCCTGCTTCTGTGATCAGGGAATCATTTTACACCTGGTGAAAGCAATGAACTATTAGCTGGTAGGAAGCAGTGCCAAGGTAATGTCACTCCAGAGACGGGGCTGGTGTGAACTAAATGTTTCCGGCTTGCTTTGTGACTCACAGGTGCTGAGCTTTTTGAGGCAGGATGACTTTAATTTTGTGTGTTTTTTATTTATTTTTCCCTTATAACTCTTTCATTCAAATCCCATGCCTGAATTTGATGGTCTTTAAAGGTGACGTCTACCACTTAATTTTTTTTTTTTAAATGTTAGATTTTTTTGACCGTAAGACCCTGTAGCATCATCTTAATTCAGTATTTTCATATATCAAATATTTTAAACAGTCCTTCCTCTTGGCATACGCATCACCAGTAAGATATGCTGGAGGAGAATAGTTAGACCAATGGTGAGGGGCCTCAGCTGGTTCCTGCCCAATCAGGAACCGGTAGGGGCGGGTCATATTGGACACTTGCATTCAAAAGACATCTCCCCTACTTCACAATTTAAAAAAGTAACTGAACTTCACTTTAAATAGTCAAAAACATTCAGTTCCTTACAAACTCCCAGTATATTCCTTACTTTACCACACCTTCCTCACATTCTATTTACTCGCAGAGATAAGTTTAGAAGCGACTTTTCACAGCTTTACGAGGTTGTGAAAAGGTAGGCCGAGGCGGTGCGGTAAACCTTGACCAATTTGATATATTGCCGTTGCGCTGTTTCTTGTTCAATAAAACTAAATAAATAACATCATGGTAAAAGTCAGGTCTATAGTCTCTGTACGATTCTGCTGTCCCATTTGTTAAACACAATCCTGATTTGATTAATCTGACCACGAGACCTATATATACTCAGGCAGTTCACAAAAGCAAATGTATATTGATTGAATAAAAAACTCACCATTGACTTTGCATCCTCTTGAAACAGTCTTGCAAGTCGACACGATCTCCTATATTCTTTTAGTCATTTTTCTTAAGGTGGAGTGTGTATCTGCTGGTCTTAATGGCGATGCTATACTGTAGCTTTGCCCTTAAGATGAACATAAATAAATGTAACATAGGTTGTTTCAGTCTAGAATTGAACAGAACTAATATTTTCGAACCAGTGATATGTTCGGTCTACAATATTCGGTGTATTAGGTAAATTTTGAAACCGTCTCTGCTTCTTAAACTAGTTCCAAATCACTTTTTTCTGGCTTCAAGTTGTTGAAATTGTCGTTCTTTTTGTACAGTATCAAATGCTCAGGAGGACATGAAAATCAATGTTGTTATATGAATATCACAGTAATTTATTGAAATGATTTAATTGAGTGACCTTTTCGATGTAATGTCTTTGTGCAATCCTCTTACCGCTGTAATGCTATTTTGTTTATGAATGTTATTATTGCTCTATGTGTCTTTTCTTTGTTAACCACATGAGATTAAGAGTGGGATTATGACTGGATTTATCGAATGCAGTGGAATGTCCAAGCTACTGCCAAAGCCTCTGAACAGTGATTAACCACAGAGAAAGAAAAAAAAACACTAAAGATGGAGAATTATCCGTTTCGAAGGCCACCCACAGGAGATGCCCAGGTCCAGCACTCTCTGCACCGACTCTCTGACTCTATTAGTGACTGGAATAATAATATCGAGCGTGAACCTTTGCGAGTGGCAGATTTTGTAATGATCAGGTTTTAACTCTTGACTCACACTGCAATGTTTTTTGGGTTCTATACACTTTTACAATGAACACCACACCAGACGCCACGCTGCCCAAATCTGAGCTGTGAAAACGTGGAGGTGGGTCGTCAACGTGTCCGACCACATCGAATTAAGACGATATAATCCTCACGGGGACATTCTTCCTCAGAGCCCATTTGACAATTAACTATATATAACTTGTAAAACAGGACATAAAACACATGCAGTAATAGAAACACAACATTCAGTCTGAGTCAGGTGAAATCATGAGCTCTGTTTTTCACATGTGAAGTTGTTCCTCACTAAACTCACTTTTATCAAAGGGATTTTGTCCATTGCGCCAATGTTATTAATGTTATTTACTACGAATAAAGTTGGTCAAAAATTCTGCATTGGTGGACAATTTTGATTTCAACATTCACTACATCTAAAGTCACATTTTGAGTCGACAGATTGTTTTGGTTTCCGCTCTGGACCTGTGTGATTTAATAGTCTACAAAACATTTTCAGTATGATTTTGTAGACTGTGAATATTTTACGCACTCGACGACAACATCTGCCATTCAGCATTGTTGAATCATTTAAAAAAGTTCTGAATAAAATCATAAGTCGTATTTGTGTGAGACCTGAGCTCAATCTCTGCGGCGCGTTCTGTTTTGCTGAATCTCTGAAGAATAGTATTAATAAAATCAAAGGCGAAAAGTGGAGCGTACAACAAAGCAGCAGGCAGCGTATCTGAGGCGCTCTATCGCGGTTTGAACCATTTACCTCGATTGACTCGGATCCACGAGAACGAGCTGGTTTGGCACTGACCACAGTCTGGTGCAGCGAAATCAATTCATCTGTGAGTTTATGGATCCTGTTCGTCTGTGGGAGGTGTTGACGCCTAAGGAAACATTCAGGAGTTTAGATTAGTTGTGCTGCGATGACTAAGACTGAGACACCCCCTGGATCAAGATTAAAGGAAAAATTCACTTTTTTGGAAATGTCACTATGTTCTTATTCCCAAACCTAGAGATGAGTTGTGTTAAGTTAAGTGTCTCCTCTAAATTCTCAATGTCAACTCTCTACATACATAAACAAGAAGTAGATTATTTTTAACACTGCATGGTTTCCACACGTCTCATGAGTGGCCATTTTATTTGGTTTAAATCCAGCTAGTTTGTTTGCCATTTACAGTATTCACACAGGAATATTTGCTCTTGCTGGGGAACACATGGAAAGGATTAAACATTGCTTAAACATTGAATCCAACCATGGTCATATCTTAGAAACTAGAAAATACTTTATTTTCAAACTTTGGGACTACTTCATGTGCCAAGAGCCAGCAAAAGCTCCTTAGCAACTGTTGCCATGACCAAACAGACACAGGAGAAACATCATCCCTACATTTATAATTTTACAAAACTATTAATATGAAGCATGTTTAGCAACTTCAACATGCTGATGAACAGATCTTCAAAAGTAGCTTTATAATCCAAACTGGAAGTGAACAGTTTGTGCTCATCGCTTCGTGTTACGGAAGCTGTCATTTAACAGGAGGTTGCATTGGAATAATCGCTGACCATGATATAAGTAGATGTATATTAGGTACCTATAATTCAGCATGTAGAACTAAAGGCCCCTCCTTTGCCCTCGCTCCTTCTTGGAGATTTCATATCAAGGAAGCAGGTGGAGAATCTTTGCAGACAGATCCCAGCTGGATTCTGGGAGTATTGTGCTTTATCTGGTCATCTTGAGGGAAGACACTGCTCATAGTGTTGTAGCCTCGCTGTAGAGGACAGAGCGTTATTGGCTGTCAGTAAAATGAGCAGCTTTTCATTTTCAAAACAAAATGAGTTCAGTTAATTTTGAACTGAATCAAAGCTGGACTGATGGTAGAAGGCTCACTACTGCAGACTGATGGCTCAAGTGTACATTTTTTATTAAACTATTAACTACTAATACTGTATTTATTATTAGGTGGTTGTGTTTTTGAGAACATTTTGATTTATTTTAGACCATCTCAAATAAGATGACCCAGAGTGATGTCATGTGAACACAGTCCAAACCGAAAGTGTTTCTTCTTAAATGCACTGTGACTGTCATGGGAACATGGCACCTGAGGAAGGAAATGTTCAAAATCTCTCATTATCTTGTGGCATTTACACTTCAATTACGAGTATAATCCCACTTTGGAGATGGAGTACTTTGGTTTTCCACAGGGGAAATCATTTGAAGTTATTTAATTGGTGAGAGATTGACATAGATTACTTTTTTGAGTGTGTCTTTATAGAAAAGCATTTTACAACCATTAAAAAAATAGCAAAAATTAACATTGATTCCAGAACTGATTGAACATGGACATGGACACACACAGACGTGACAGAACTGAGGAGCAGATAGGAATAACAGATCAACAGCATAGACCTGCGGAGCTAAAGGCTAATACTACGTCCACGTCCTGCGTGACCCCGCCTCAACCAACACGGTAAGAACACAGAACATTCAAACTCATGCTGGTGACATATTCTGGGGATTGTTTTGCAGAGATTCTGTGTGTTTTGCGTATTTGATGCTAATCCCCTGAATACATTTTGAATGTAGTTTGTGACATAGTGGTTGGACTCGCTCAGAGCGGGTCAGTACATGGAGAGCCGTGCAGCAGATTCTGCCGTGTTCTCTTCACTGTCGGAGTGAAGAAAGCTACGTATTGTTCATGTTTGCACATGGTGTGTACATGTTGTGTACAAACTACAGCACAATGTGCCTCCTGTTGTTTTAACTCTGCCTTTAAGTGCGTGTGGCTGACATTTTGCTGTTATGACACGGGTTTCTAGATTTTTGCATAATTCTTTATAACATTGTTGTTCGAGTCGTTCTTTTCCATAACTGTGGTCCTCCATGATTCCTTCTTCAAACTTGTGTGGGCACATTGGAAGCAACTTTGTTGGTTGCACCTGTGAAAAAAAAACGCATTATTGCATCCTTTTTGTCCCTTGTCAACCAATGTCTTTCAAGATGGCGCATTGACCTGGAGCATCCTCCAGCTCTCATAGGTCAAATGACAACAACTCAAAGTTATGGTGGAGGTGAATATTCTTAAGAAGATCACACTTGTGATTTGTTAACATGTTTTCCAATTGAAGCAACTGTAAAAATTATTGAGTGTACATTTTAAGAAGCTGGAATTCATCTATAAGTCCGTTATCTGTAATACTGAACTGACTTTATTAAATGTGGTTTTGTCCTCATGTTAACTTAACTTGCTTCACAATTAAACTTGCAGTTCAAATAAGTCAATTATTTTCTTTCAACAAACCAAAAGTGAACAAAATGAACCTGCAAAGTTTTGTGACTAAAACAAGGGCTGTGTGATGTGACTGATCCTGGGAATGTGACAGCCAACGACAGCCCAGGTCCGTCTGCGAGTGCATATATCTGTATTTTCACCAGTGCATGTTCCATCTATTACCTTTACAAGAGCAGACTGGTCAGATCATCCCCTGCAGCGCACTGACGTCCTCCTGACAGCTCGTCTCTGATACATCTGCAAATGGTTTTTTGCACACACAGTCTATAATGTCATCTGCTTCTGTCACTCTGAAGTTTGACAAAAAGCCTCTGAATGTTTGGATCCATTTGGCTCGGTCCACCATCTGTCTGACAGTATCTGACGTTCTCTCTCGCTGAACACATCAGTCTGTTGTCGCTGCTGTCGGCTCAAACAAAAGCGCCAGACTGGGGTTGCCATGTATGTTTTAAACAATATCTACACAATGATTCCTTCACTAGGTCTCACTTCAGAGCGTTCCAGTTAAATTAAGGTATGTAAACAAAATGAGTTAGTATAGTGATGTGGTGTGTGCAGGCACCTCGCTCCAGCCTTCTATGGAGTTACCGACGTCAGGAGCTACGTACCTGTGTAGACACCAAGGTTTTCTTCACATGTGTCTGTTCAAAGGTGTTCAGTGGCAGAGAGTTGCCTCCACATCTGCTCAGTTGTCTCCAGTCCGCTCAGTCTGCTCCGTCTGCTCCACGCTCCTCTATTAGGCAGCGTGCAGCAGGTCAGGTTTATTGCTCGTCTCTCACTATGTTTTTGCAGTGAGCCTTATGTAAACAGCCTGCTGCCATTAAGTAATTATTAAGCAAAAAGTGAAATACTAAATGCAGACCCACTGTAACCTCTTACCATGCTGCTCTGTGTTGGGGAGTAACGGAGTACATGTAATTACAATATGTGCTTTTCCTGAATGAACTGTATTCCATTACAGTTACTACTTTAAAGTCTAGTATATAGAATACAGTTACTTTCTGAAAATCACGGGAAAACATTGTTTCTCACATTGTTTTAAGGTGTTTTTTTAAATTAATATTCTATTTTTGTATTCAATAAAAGCAAAATGTTTTGTTTATTTACACATTTATTTGAGGTTGTAGTTCTAAATATTTTGAAATTTACCTTAAAGGTACACTGTGTAATTTCTAGTGCCTCTAGCGTTGAGATGTTATATTGTAGTCTCATATATTGAGATATGAGTACGGGTGCCTGTTGGTGAGACTGTCCTACTGTTTGACAGTGCTCTTCAACTCTCAGTCATTCACCAGACTGCCAAGGAAAGAATACTTTAGTTTGATAAATGACCGGATCTCTCCT
>JAPMNZ010935168.1:0-31029 GCA_029875035.1 Pomatoschistus microps | reverse complement strand
TCTCTGTGTGCCCAAAAATAACAATTGTAAACCGCTTTGAGGCTCTAGTTAGAGTGAAAAAGGCGGTATATAAATAAATACTTACTTACTAATACTTACTTACACTTTGTTTGGTCCTTCTTTGTTTAGCATTTATTTATTAATTAGAGCTACTTCTTGTGCGGCTTAACTTTCGACAGAGACTGGGGAGTGCTGTTTCTAACCGATAGCAACGTAGTGAAAACATACCACAGGAATACAGTCCAAACATGACAGTATGCATGCCAATTACATATTGATAATTAAACATTCAAACAAACAAACATTGAAGAAATCCCTCATAATCACTGGGTTTTAATAGAACAAGTATTAGCTCAGTGTGCCTGGCCAGATAGCCTGCTACTTGATCACTATGTATTGGGAGGGTGCACATGGGGAAATTACTGTAGTGTCATTGGCTGCCATTGCAATCCTTATGGGAGAGGCAGTCCTTTTTGGTGTTGTCTCGACAGTGCCTGGCATTAATCCAGACTTTGGATATACTGAGCTGCTTTTAAATCCAGATGAAAGAAGCAAACATGAAGAAACGGGAAATGTAAACTTTGAAACGCTCTGGCTTAGAGACGTACTTGGCCCGCTGTCGGAGCCTCAAAGAAACACATGCAAATCCATTAGTTAGCCCCGGTTTCGCAGTTTTAAAAATACTTAAGGGGTTTAATAGAAGCAATGTGTTAAATGTGTGGAAATCTGTTTTGATAACATTATTCATAACACTGGCTTTACACCATGCGAATTAATAACACTTCATTTGCAGACAGAAAGAAAAGCTTGCATGGTATTTCGAGTTAAAGCGATTAATTTTTAAAGACCTAATTGACAGGCTGGGGTTAGGCGGGATAAGCAACAAGACTATGGGGCTGGAGCTGCAAAGTCAAGGTGACTGCAATACTCAGAGAAAGGAAGTCTTTTCAAAAAGCCGAATAGAGCAAGAGCGAGGGAGGGGGCGCAGAGAATTAGTCCTGAAGCACTTTTCCCTCCGCCCCCCATTCTTCCGCTCTTTATTAGGAATGATTTACTTTCTCTGTGAAAGGATATAAAAGCTCAAGTATAGCAGCGTAATTATCGCCGAGTGAAAATTTAAAGGTTTGACTCTCAATGTCCTCAAGTCAGCGCAGACTCGCAGCCGATAAGAGCGTGTTGAGCGCTGTGCGGCCGATCGGTGCAGTTTTATGGGCTTTGCCAAGGAAAGAGCTCGCAAACAGCACTTCTCAGTCTGTAAACATGATGAACTGTGGCAAACTACTAAGGCGGCTGTTTACCTTGGCACAGCCTGGCCCTGGCATGTCGGCAGCAACACTTAATTACTGTTTACATGTAAATATGAAATTAGACAAATAACCTCGCGGAATGTCTTTTGAAAAAGTACAGAAATACATATTCAGGGTCAACCTTATCTGTCCGCAACAGTTGCCGCAGCGGAAATATGTATTGTTTTGAATCACAAATTTTTCTCTTCCAGCTTTGCGCCTAATCTTCATAATTGTTAAACGCTGTTGTCCAAGGGCGCCGGGGTAAGCACGCTGGCACAATCTGCATATCGGCAGATGCTCAGATATGTAAAACGCACCTTGTGTTCTTCACTGAAAGGAGGCAATGAAGGTTATAAGCTTTGTAAGGTTTTAAAGTAATGTGTTGAAACATGTTTTGTAATCACTGTATATCGAGAAATTGAGATAACATAGTTCAAATAATCAAGATGGTTTTTTTTGTTTTTTCTTTGCTTGATAGTTGTTCATGAACCTAACGTCAGAGTAGCTTAAAAACTAGAGCCAAGAATGGGCCAACAAAGTAAGGAAGTGCACCTGTGTATCTTGAATGTCTGTCCTCCTAAGCCACCTGGGCTTTTAGTGCAGTTTGCATTTTATTTTTATTTTGCATGTCTTTGGGTGGATATTCTCCAGATACCTGGAGAATTGGCCCAAATAATATAATTCAGCTAAGGTGGCAATCACCAAGCAGAGCTGTAGATCTGATGATGCGTTACCGGCTGCTAAACTGTGGCACCCACTGAAAGGCTGCTCCAGAGGCAATATAGTATAAAATCAACACCTTAAGTACATTTGGGATAAAATAGATACATAGTTTATTCAGATATTACCTTCAGAAACCTTTTACCTGATTAAACCTGTGGTCATCTTTGCATGAAGTCAAGATAGTGGCTTTGATTGCTGACAGTTTTCCTGACAGCATATAGCCAGGGCGTCCATGCCTACTGTGCATCTTTAGTATGGCTGAGTAAAGCACTTGTTCATTTGCAGTGAAGGGAAACATGAAACAGGCCTGAGCCTTCTGATGGACAGGGAGATTTCACCTTCGCCAGTGAATGATAATGCATTATTAAATTTGCCTCTCTGCTCACTAGATACACTTAGCTGACCACAGCATATTTATCTCCCCATCCGAGGCTCTCGTCTTGGCAGGAGAAAGCATTCTGTCACTTTTGAGGCATTTCAAAGATTAAAAAGAACCTCTCTCTTTTCAACGTCCCTAAAAGCATCACCCTCCTCTCCCCCCGCCACCTCCACCTTTTCTCAGTGAAATGTGATTAGCAGGAGATGGTGTCACGCAATGGAACATTCATGAGGGGAGAACAAATATCCAAATGAACTCTGGTGTCCTGGAGGAATAGCCCTTCTCTGCACCATCAGCACTCTCTCTGCACACGCGCTGGGCCAGGAAGGGGGGCTAAGGAAATTTGATTGATCCTGTATTGAATTATTTTTTTGCACTCTTTCATTTCGACGGGACGCACTGACAAGTTGTTTGATCATAAAGCATTATTGTCTGCCAAGTCACATTTGAGGCTTGTGATGGCTAATGATCTCGCCTCCTGAGTTGAGAGGGGAAAGTCAGGTAGTCAGCAATGTGTTTGAAGAACAGGGAATGCCAAGGACACTGGGAGGACCGAACAAAACGTAAGGCATTAAAGTCAAGAAGATGAAGGGAAAAGGCGTGCACCTTACAACTTTTAATGATAGTGTATCGAGAAATGTTTAAAAGAGCATAACACTCAAACTTTAGCTGAGACAGAGTTGTAGCGCTAGCTTTTTGTTTGATGAATATTTTTGAAGATGAAAACCAAAAAATATAAATATATCAAGGCTTCATGTCCTTAATGTATACTATAGGGGATGCTACAGCGTGATTGTTGGTACTGATTTGTTCTCCGCTGTTGTGTCATGTGAGAAGCACTTCATCCTCCTTGCCGTGAGTGTTGAAAGAAAAATGGTTGTGATAGTGGTTTTGAAGTGATTGAGTCAGATTCAAACAACAGATGAAAAACATAAAGAGGTAATGCAGACCATCTATTCCTTAAATCAGTGGTTCTAAATGTCTGAGATTGACAGTGCCCCCCTACCATACTAAACAAAAGATACAACCCCCATTTTGAATCACGCGTAACATATTTAATGATTTTTCTGTTCAATTTTGGTAAAAATACAGATTACTGCTAAATGTCTGATTTGATTGTTGTGTGGACAATCTTTAAGGCCCTCTTTGCAGTGCCTCTGAGTCCCCCCCAGACCCCACTTTAGGAAGCACTGCCTTATCTTTTCAGCTCTTTTAGAGAAGCCTACTGCAGTTAAATGTTCTCACATCAGTAAGTACAGGTCCTTGCCCAAAGCAGATGTATGTTAATAGACTGTGACACTCTGCTACCTGGACATTTAATCATTCGGACTGGGATTACAGATAGAGCACCAGCCTTAAGCAGATCACAGCCTTTATCTGCTTCCTGGTAAAGAAAGAAAAGTGATATAAAAACGAAGTAAGAAAAAAATGTGAGAGAAAGGAAATGGTTGGTGGTGGTCATCAAGTACTGGATGCATATGAGATGATTGCTCTGTTTATAGCAGGTATAAAATGGTGCACCTCTAGGTGACATAATACACCACAAGCTTCCATTTGTGCAAGAGCGGACATTACCAGTGCATCTCCTGTTGTGTCAACACACAGATATAACGTTTACCGGGGAAGTGCCAATATCACATTACCAGTGAATCACCCGCTTTTAAAATATGATTTACAGAATCAGTTTACATATAGTTGTCTGCGCCTCACTCCTGTTCATATTCCATTGAACGGTATGGCATAGTAAACTCCAGCGAGCAAAGGAAAGTGGTCAGTTTTCTGGTTTTAGTTGTTAAAAACTTAAAATGCCACATGGTATTTACAAACCACTTGGATGTGGATGCATATGGCTTCTGTTTCAAATACCTTCTCCCTGAGGAAATAAAATGATGTCAAGTGTTTGATGTCCAAAATAAGTCTGCAGCCAAAGGCACGTTTCCCCTTGTTTGTCAGCTACCTGCTGTTTCATGAGACAGAGGCTTGTCGGAAGCTCTCGCTGCACACTTTTTTTGTTTGAACCAATTCAATTAGTCACATGTGAGATAACACTTAGCTTTCCGCTAGTCTTTTTTCCTCAAACATCATCTAATCTTTCTTCCCCTATCTTTCTTTGCTGACAGATTTTGGACAAAAAATAATCAAGTTCAAACAACAACCCCCCAAAACTACCATCTGGTTAAGCTGCACTGGTGACACAAGTTTGGAAAGAGGCTTTTCATGGACAACAAACAGTCTTTGTCCTTGATCGCAGTGAGGACATGAAACAGACGTGTGTTATAGTGGCCATCACTGAGGTGTCGCTCTATTTAAAGCGGCTCCATATGAGCACAGGGCACCCTTCCTCTGAGTCTTCTAAGAGCGCACTACGAGAGATTAATTTAATGCTCTGCCAGAATCATAAAGATCAAACAACTGAAGAGCTACCATTAAACCATTGCAATGTGATCTCATTTATCTAAACAAACTGATGCCACGAACAAGCCTAATTAAAAAGCTTGTCATAAACACAGCTTCGCATGGCCAAGCCGAGTCCTTCTATTACAACAATGGAAGACGTTTATTTTATTAATCTAATGCATCATGTATCATATCATTACAGTTCAATATATCTATCATTAATTTTATTCCCTTCACTTAAAGCTTTTATTGGAATTACTTTGGATATTAGTTGTTTCTAATGTATTGGTTACCTCTGAATTGAGCCTAGCTACAATCTCTCTTATCTCGCCGCATAAACCTGTGCATGTTATTCAAATTGCCTCATTTATTATGATAGCTTCCTCATGTAAATTGTGCTGACTGCTCGCCCTTGCACAGTCCTCATTAGACTAATGAAAACCTTCAAACGAAAAAACTAAACAACCTGCCAAATAAAGGTCTGGGGTTATTATGAAAATTACAACTGTGGGAGCCGGGAGAAGCTCTCTTCATTAATTCATGCTCAGCAAATTGGTAACTAATTTAGTTGCACTCCTCTGCATTAATGGGTTATTTTATAAAAATGTTTTCTGCAGCCCAAGACCCCTGGTGCACCGCTGAGAGCTCAGAATCCTAATCAAGTCCAGTGACATATTAGGAATTGACAATCTAAAAGATAATATGGCGCATGTTTGCCGATGGATGTGTGTAGGTCAACAAGGCAGAATTGGTGTGGATTGCCGGGTCATTTACTTTCTCCTTCAATATCGCAAAGAAATTACAATCCATTTGTGCTGATTATCTGACTGTGGAAGAGCCACTTTTGCTGGAATATGGAGAATTTCAGCTCATTTGGCAAGTAGACACTGGTGTTTGCTTTGTCTCTCCCCCTCCTCCCTCCCAGACAGACAGTTTGTGACCCATGAATTCAGCTTGTGATCTTGCTAATTATGACTATTCACTACTTCACACCCAGTAAGTGAAGGTCCAACACGGATCTTCACGTCAGCGCCGCCAACAGGGAGCTCACAGCCCACTGATTTCCATAGTGGCTTTAATATCATTATCAGCCGCGCTCCTCGTGGTCTCACCCACAGCCTCGCCTCCAACCAACAGAGAATACTCAAATCTATTATTTGCTTCATTTTGTAGTTAATCCACCATGCTTGGATATGATTTAGATCCGTTTCTGTCGTTCTCATTTGTTTTACAAGCGCAGCAAAATGATAATCAAATAATGCAAGCAATTAATATTAGATTAGTTTGTGCTAGACACGCAGGTTTAAGGATCAGCATGTTTGACCTCAGAGTTTGGTCCAGCAAATGGAAGTATAAGGCTTTACTAGGCACAAATTATTACTTCTGTTCCAATGTTTTTGCTTGTTAAACTAAAAGATCCATGCACTTAATCAAATGTAATAAATCATGTTCTCACAATACATGATAAAGTTTAGTTGTTTTTTTTTTATCAAGACCACACAAAAAAATAATGTCTAGTAAAAACCCTAGATAATACATATATTAAAAAAACATAATTATCCAGATTATAAAAAAAAGGCTTAGTATATCGAGTCTAAATAATTGAATTGTTGAATTACAGTAACTATAGAATAATATTCAAAGTTTTGAGTTTCACCTGTTATGTTTAAATTGTGCTATGCAAACACATTTTCCAAGCTTTATCAAGCCTGCATTAAGAGCATGTAGGTTGGCCTTTTCAGCATGTTATAAAATAACATTGTATTACATTTATATAGAAAGGACTCATTAAAAACTGCCTGATTATCTGACATCTGACATTTGCACAAAAACTGCAATTTTTTACTATAAAACTTTGGCCTTGGCCACTCTGAAGCCTTTTGCATTTTATTAATTTGTACAATGTTGTGTGTTATGTGCAGGAAGCCTGCAGTCTAAGATGAATTAATACAACATAATCAGACGTCTAAAATGTTGAAAACGTCATTGTATACACTCTTACACTATGTTGTATCTGCCTGGGTTTTGATCCTCGGAACGTCGGATCCATTCTTGAACTAAATTGTAAACATAGATTTTTTGTTTCTTTGTAAATCCTCACCTTTGTCGGCGTGCATCCTCTTTAACTCATGGCTCATGTCGTGTGCCAGGTCCCCCTCTTTCGGACCAGGAGGGATGTTGGGGGACAGACCGAGTAGAGCGTGGTTCATGGACAGACCATTGTGATGTGCTATTGTGAGAGGCAGAACAAACACACATGTTTTAGCAACAAACCACACAAACGACAATAAAAAAGTTGCGGCGGCGTGTGTTGTCTCTCACTGTGTCTCTGTGATTTGAGCTCATATATGGACGTACGTATCCTATCTGAGGAGCTTTCTGTGTGGGCCGGGGAGCTGGACACGCTGCTGCTGCGGTGGGACGAGGGCTGGCTCCCGGGCCTCCGATGGTCCTCTAAAGACGGGGCCGGAGACGGGCTATCCTGGACGCGCTCTTGCAGCCCCTGGAACACCCGTAGCACACAAACAAAATAAATATCCACCAGACCAGACAAAACAAGGCTGAAACATCCAGGATATTACTTCGCTGTGTATTAAAATTTACCTTTATGACCGAGGTGACCATTCTGGAGGGCAGACTCTGGCCCTGCGCTGCGGCGGCCATGTTTGCGATGGTGCTGAGGTGGTTCATCTGACTCATCGCCATGGTGACGGAGGCGGGGGGCAGGCTGACGGGGATCAGGGGGTGGGGCATCATCATGAAGGGGAGTTCCAGGCCTGAAACACATAAAGAGGTAGTTGGTTACTCAATGAAGCGTATTAAGAGCAGTACTCAGAGCGGAAACTTGAGTGGAAAAGTCAGCACATTCATCAGTATTCCTGCCACACTCGTACCCTTTAAACTCCCCATCCAATAACACTAAAGCTTTGTACTGCCACCCATTAGCCCCAAAATTGAATAATTTAAATTGATTGCTTCTCTGGTATCTTTCTACGCTAACATAATACATATTAATGTTTCACAGCGTATGTGAATAATAGATATTATTGCAATAATTAGTTTTTTAAATGGAAATTACAATAACTTCAAAAACACTGTGATTTGAAGTTTACACAGCAATAAAGAAACATGAATTATTTGATATGAATAAAAAAGGGCACATTACATAAATTGTCTCAATATTTGTAGAGAATCAGTGAGAGCAAAGACGTCTTGGAGACCATTATCCAAAAGACTATGTGCTAATGACACAAGCAGACTTCAGTACTTCAGGCTAAATATAGCGGCGCTCGGACAAGACTCACAATAATGAGCTTTTGACTTGTTCTTTATTCACACAAATTATTATAAAATTACATTAGTCATTTCTTACAAATGTTTTAAATTATTCAATTATAGTCAGTCTTTGCATGCTTAATGGGGGAAATAAAAGACATCCACTGTGGACTTTTAAAGAACACAAGATATGATTCATTTCCACAAACGGAGAGTGGCGTTCAAAATCCCTCTACAGTGTTTAGCATAAGGAATCTGACCCAAACTGGCTCTAATACTTACATTCCATTCAATATCTCCTCTAACTGTATCTGTCAATACAAACAAAGAATTCAACTTGTGAATTAAAAAAGTGAATCACAAGTTTTATCTGGACTGAAACACCAAAATGCTTTTTTCCCGTTTCTTCCCAAATCTCCTTGAGATTCATGTAAAATACTTAAATAGTTTTGTAAAAGTAGAATCGTACAAGACACCGTCGTCTGATTAATCGACTAAACGGCTGGAGACAAAAAGTTTAAAAGATACCTCAGGTTAGTCGTTTTTGCCGGTTTAATGAAAACAAGGCAACTTTAAAGGACACAAGTGCAGACAGAAGGTCAGAGCTAGGTGTCTGGACCCCCCCTGCCTGACAGTCCCCCTACCAGCGCCTCCTCTTCTCCCTCTGCTCTTTAGGGACTTTGAACTAGCAGGATCAAAAGTGACTGGGAACAGTTTGGTCTCATTCCTGCATGCTTCGCTTGAAAGAAAACCCCACACACACTATTGGATCTGATTGAGCTTGTCTGTTGATTTTTTCACTCACTTTTCCCTCTATTCTTTCTCTTGGCAGGTCTGTTCAAGGTACAAAAAGAGGAAGAAAGGCAAATACTGTGACAGAAATCCACCAAACAAGTCCACTCCTCTCTTGTGAGAAAACATCAGTAGCCAAAGGGCAAGGGGATCTGCATGGCACCGCCTCTAAAGAGAAGGACACTGGTGGGGAATGAAAGGACATAAGAAGTACTCCTCTCCATCTAACCAAAAAAAGAATCATTGATTTCCATAAGAAAGATGGCATGCAGTTTCTCTGTGACGACTATCCCCAAACAATATAAAGGCAAAGGAGGGAGATTAAAGAGAAGCGGAGGCCAAAGCATCACCTTGTATCAGTGGCGCGGCTGTAGCTCGGGTCTGAATCAATTACCACTCAGCGGGCTAAGCTCAATTAAAAAACACCACGGAGGGCTTGATTGCGGGGGTACTTATGGTAGGACAACATGGAGAGGCCTGGGCTACCTATCAGGCTTTCAAGGCCACTCAAGGACCCGCGTGAAGACACTTTTCTCTGTTTTTCAGGTGGAAACATTACACCCATTCAATCAGCGGCTGCATGAATAAGACGCACTGACTTTAAGAAGCAAAGGACAGAAAAGATGTGATTTTTTTTCGAGGTCCGTATGAGGGATACTGCACCTGACACACAGTGCATTGGAATAAAACAGCAGCAGCTCTGTTCGCTCCCTGAGAGGTATTAGTCTCGCTTTCGGTGCTTGTCCGGCCTCTTTCATGTCACCCCGTCTTAAGCGCTGTTCCTCCAATAAAAGCCCATTGAGAGGGCTGCAGGAGAATGTGCCACAGGCTAACAAGTGTCCCACCAAATCCAAGCTCCTTACATCTGAGAGGCGTCAGGTGAGAAGGATGTTGCTTCTGTCAGGTTGAGGACGGTGTGAGAGACAGGTTTTATGGCAGTGAACAAAGAAAAGGTTATCATTGAACAAAAGAAAAGAGAAAAAAAAAGAAAAAAAAGGTATGAGGTACAGAACTCTACGTATCGATGCTTAGTCTTTGCTTCATTTTTTCATACTCTAGCTCAGACGTCAATTATCACCAATAAAGCAGTGTATTTTAAAATGGCTGTATCAGGACATGCATGTAATGATGTAAGATTCCTACACACTTGCAACTTCAACTTGTTAAAAATGTGTTTCCGTCATAGCAAAAATACTGCATGATTACATTAGGCTTTTATCAAGCTTCAGGGTCTTGCTTCAGAACTAGTTTAATACCACATGTTTTTTGTTGGTGAAAAATAGAATGCACAACTGTAGTCAACAAAAGAAATGCTTATTTAATTTCATTTATAACGTTTTTTTATGATCTAGGCCACAAATGTTGTCTTCATCTCTGGAACATGAATGAATGTGTGTATGGGGCCAGCTCTCTTAAACTGAAAGACAAATGGATCCACGGGAAACCTGAACCTGTTTAGTTGATCAGTTGGTCGGCAAAAAATGGATACTATTCTCTTTACAAAACACATCCAGAAAACGTGTGGCTATTAATTAATACAATTATATCTTTTCTACCTTGAAACCAAAACAAACCCCAAATATTCTGCTAACTTGTTCCATATCTTTGTTGTTTTCTCATAAATCTTAATCACTTATATAAATATTGACCGATTAATCAACCAAAGAGTAACAGCCCTAATACATTGTAAAAAACATAATTTATGATGATATTTATTGCAAAATATGCATGTTGAAGGAAAGCAAGTGAATTAGCATACTACCAGCAGCACACACCAGCTGCAACAGAAGTCAAATTGAGTAGCTGCGCTTTAAGCTAAGAGTAACAGCGGCACGAGTCATTAATCACCCGATATTGTGTAGATATTCCAGTGGGCAAAGCTCCTGAAACATATTTGTCAGTTTCTGTTTATCTCTAATATGGAAGTTTCGACCTGATGCGAGGTGAATTCCCTGCAGCCTGCGCTCTCCCTCTCTCCTGAAGGGCATAAACAACGCATTTGGAGTAATTTACCTGAAGTAAGCCTGAGGGACTCGCAAAGGTGAACTCCTATTTACCATCATTAAAACTACAAATCACTTAATACCAATATAAACAGCTCAGCTATTATGCTGCGCACTGCTCGGGACTTTACGCATGGATAAGCAAAGATTTGAATCGCGGAGGATGGATTGAATGAATTAAAACAGCCCTCGGTAACAACGTGATTAAAAAGCTGTTACATCAGTGGTTAACAGTAGGTAGCTAAAGGTCTCATACTTGGGAAAAATGATAAAAGCTAGAGTGATTTATTTGCGCGACAAAAATGAAAGGCTGCAGTGATTTGTACCGCACTTAATCTTCATCTAAACAGGCTATTCTGGCCATCGCACCCTTTAGAGGAAAAAAAGGATACTAAGCCACTCATTGAGAATAGTATAGAAAACAGCAGCCCTTAACTCTGTTGTGGACAGATTTCCCCTGACAAAAATTAAACTAGCTCCTACTTGGCACTTTATTATCTCTTCAACTGAATGATTTATTGTTTGTGGAGCCAAAGAACCAAAGCGAGAGGGGAAGATTACATTTCCAGGCAAAGCTCAAGCCTGATCTGGTGTTTTTTCTCCTTCTGTCCAGGAAAAAAGCTCACGACAAACAATAATGTCAGCTGTAATTGATCGGAGGTCGCCTGGCTCGGGCCCGCAGTAAAAAGCCGACTATTTAAGCGACAATCGGCCTGGGCGCTCCTTCAGACGCTGGCTAATGAAGCTGTCTGTCTGGGCTATTTACCTTCTCTTAAATGGAAGGGAGAGATGTACTGTAAGAGACAGAGGCTGCAGAGGATGTGCTGTGAAATAGGACCTGCACACATGCCACAAGAATGTATAATTGGTTGGTGCGCCCGAAAGCTGGTGGATCCGGTGCTAATTAAATGACTTGTTTAAAGCCTATCCGTCTTTGTTTTGGAGGCTACGGCACAATGTGGGGGAATGCTGTTGTCAAACAAACATTTCTGGTTATTTGAATTGGACAAGGGCTGATTCGCTCTGCGCTAAGCCTTTCATGGTGGAGAGATGTTTTACCCTTCTCTGATCTGTCAAACTGAACAGGACTATGCAGTCAAGCAGCTAAACTGAATGAGACAACACAATGGAGTTTGTGTCCTAATTGTAAAATGGTTCCTTTTGAGACACAAATGTGTTTGGCTGTAACTAACAAATACTTTGGTAATAGATCAATCGAGCATTTTCTTCTTTTATTGAATTGATTTGTTGTTTAGTAACTTTTATCTAAATTTGATGCAGAATGCATTTGAAGGTATTTAGGAAGATGTTTCTACCAATTAAAAATATAAAGTGTACTAAAATATACATGTGCAGTGGATTGCCGAGTCCAGTTAGCAAGTCATTCCATTCGGTTCTTTGTGATATTGGCAAAAAGGCAAAATCACAAAGAACCGCGTGGGTCACTAGGAGGGCGTGACAGACAGTAGAGGGCCGGCATAACACTCGGCGAAAGACAGGAAAGGATAAAAAACATTAGAATGTGGGTAAAATCACCTTTAAGCAAAGCAAATGGAGAACATTGTCATAGATATTGAGACAAAAGTTATCATAAAATCACATCTTATATGTGTACTGTAGGAGTTTGCAACCCTAACCCATTGATTTATTGAAATAGTTTTTTCAATTGATATTGTACTTCATCTAATTGTCACAGCCCTACAAATAGCTTTTTTCCATTTCAACCATAAAAGTTTTTCTGCAAGGCCACAAAATGTCTGGAATAAAACACAAATATAACGTACACTGCATCCAAAGAATTGTACATAACTCTTCAAGTTAATTCAAAATGGCAGAAAATCCTTTGAAAACACCGCTGTAGTAAAACAGTGGCCAGACAAACAGGCTGAATCACTACACAAAACAATCTGCGTCCTTTCTGCCTAATAGTTCTTGTAAAAAAGCCCCCATGTCGCGTATGCATTTTTTCAAGAGAGGTGAGACCCACATGGAGAGTCCTTTGTTGTGGTCTGTATCCAGGATTTGCACACCGGTCCCAAAAGGAAATGAAGGCTTGTGAAAAGTGTCTGTCATGCAGTGAGACATTTACGGTTTGCTCCATGGCTATTTATCTTTCCTATAGCAACTGTTAATCCAGCCTAATATGGGCGAGTCGGAGGAAGTCCCATAGCCAGAGATCAAACATGGGACTCTATAAATATGGAGTCTGGGGTAGAGCGGTGCCATTTTTACATAGGCCAACGTACAAATACCTCACACACTTAATAATATAAGCAACCCAAAACACGCAGATGGCAAGTTCAGTCAAGGCTGGAGAGTGCTGTTTCTCATTAAAACAAGGGGGAGAGGGGAAGGTATGGTAGCTTTGATGTAGCCACCCGCAGCCCCCACAGTGTCATTGAATGCAACTTTGAAGGCTTTTGTTAATGTTCATAATAAAGTAAACATCTTGGCTTTGTTAAATACCTGCTCACACATGCAGACACAGGCGAAACAAAAGGACACATAAAAAGAATACATCTTGCACTAACAAGCAGAGGCAAACATGAAAACATACAGACAATTATGTACATATATACTAGAGGAATGCACACATGGACCGCAACACATGCAGACAATATGCTCAACATTCTCCCCAATGATTGGATACATTTCAATCTAAATAACATCAACAAACAGAATGTGTTTAGTACACTGGGATAAACAGATACACTTTCCAATGATTCAGGTGGGCACGCCATCCTGCCAAGATGCCTAATGTAATGCAATATAAGAGAATCCATGATAAGAAAACATTTTGAGTTTGATGAGGTAACATAATTGCTTTTCTGCGCAAACCACTGGAGTGAAACATGTGGTAGGAATTATCAAGAAGACAGACAGAGGTGTTGGTCCTCAAAGTGTATCAAATCTAAGGCATGCATCTTTTTTATAAGGTAATTTTAAATCCCTGGCTCTAATGGCGCACATTCCTTATGAAAATTGAAAAATCAATCATCCTGCTGACAGTGTGGTGAAAAAGTTCATCCTGTCTTTGAACATAAAATGCTAAACACGTTTCTACGGTTCCACCACAGCCTCGAGTCCTACTTTTAAGCTGTCTATTTGTCTCTTTGCTGAAAATGTTAACGAACAGGGCAATAATCAAGCCATATGCTTGCATGTGGCAAATCTCATTACAGTAAATGACCTTTACCAGGCAACGCCAACATGGGCGTGCATGATAGCACCGAGTGTTACCGAGCGGAGACAATAGTGAGCTTTGGTTAACGCTGTCGTGCACAGCTCCGGGTGGCCAGCACACCCAGCCTTCAGGACACATTAGGACGCACGCCTGGATCGCGTCGTTTGGGTCGGAACCAGGCTCACTTTACATTTGTCACACTTCACTTTTGATAAACGCACATCATTGGCTTAAGTGCACAGCAGCATCCGCTTACCGCCTGATCCAGAGAGCTCAGAGAGGAGAGATATTACCAGCAGCTGTTACTACTGCGGCTGCAATATATTCAAGCCCAATCAATAAAGCTTCTACAGACAGTGACACCCAAGCAGACAGAGGAATCATTTTCATCTGATACTTAGCAAAGGCTCCCCTTTTAAAAAGATTGCTTTCAGTCAATGACAACCAGTTGTCATTTGACTAAGGCTCCTGAAATGAAATATATTGACGAGTGTTATCAATCACAGCCCACTCTACTGTCATAAGGCTTTGATGGAGGTGGGGGCTGGGGGATCCGTTTACATGTGGTCATCAGATCATCTATTTTAATTACTAAATTAGCATCTTTACATTCTGTCCTCTCACTTCCTGTTATAAACAGTCCATATAAAGCAGGAACAGAGTGCGACTGTGCTAATAGGTATATAAGGTAAGCTGTTGCTATTTGAATTTTATTTGTGAAATCACACAAGAGGCAGCTGTGATTACACCACACCGATATCTCTGGATAGTTTTGGTTCACCAAGAAAAAAATCACTATTTCTATCCTCTCCTAGTTTAATTGGAGTATGATGTGGAGGATGGCATTCTCTCACCTGATAGCTCTATTTCCGATAAGGGTCTGCATATTCTAATCGAAAAGACATACCTTTTTAGCGTTTGAGTGCTTGTATGGCACACAACCAGCCATTTCTACCATTCCGAACGCGACTGATTGCGACGTAATGGAACATCTCATCATATAATCAACACAGAATAAGTCATTATATGCTCTTGTTACAGTGTTGTCATTACAGTCTGATTGTGTAAACAGCGATATTATTATTCTATGCTAATGCGTCCTCTTAGATATAATCAGACTGAATGATAGCACATGATATTCAGCCACTAATGTATGTTTAAATGGTCGGTCTTTTGTGTACAATTACGCACAATGAATATTTCCCAATCCCTGCAACCTGTGAGCGTGCCATCATCACCAAAAAGGTTGGATGTCGTTTATTACACATCTCACATTTACACCAAGTGACATTGTCTTTTCAAATTGTGTTGATCTCTTCACTTTCAAAGGTCAACCCCCTTCGTTGGCTAAATTCATCGTGACAGAGAATAGTGGGGAGGGGACAGGCCCAATGCATGCATCACCCCCGACATCAAAGCTCTCCAAATTAATCTATCCAATTAATGAAGAATGGGGACTAATGCTGATGTGGTATGACAACTCCACCGGTCACTTGTTTTGAGATATGAATTATATGTAGGTCTATAGAAGTATAGGCATTAGCACCGGCCAGTAGTATTATGATGAGAAATGGGAAGATGAGAAATAATATAGTACTTAGAATGATCTTATTTTCTTTTTTATAATTTTTTGGTTCACAGTACTCTTAACTTATCTAAAACCTTGTGTCCTGCATCTTCCTCATCATTGTCTGTCTTCTTCGACTACGGCGCTGTCACTCAAAGATGAGAGAACTTGATATGGATCATTACGGAAATAATGTTTAATCAATCCCTCCTGTTAATTTAATCTATTTCTGCAGTTGTGTTTTGTAGCTACATCAGCGTGCCACATAATTTTCCAATCATGCATATTCAAGTGTTACGCTGATGCTTAACAGCCGACACAACTGGAATTAAAAGGAGGCCATTAGACTTCATTAAAAGGAGAAATAATTATCAGGTTTATCTTTTGAAATGTCTATTAAAATGTGTGTGTCGTTCCTCACTTATCTGTCACCTGGCTCCCCTGAGTCGGCTGCACTAATAGAGAGATGGTGAAGGCCAATGCCTCAAGAGACATGCAGAGAGACCCGTCAAAATGGAAAGGACTTACTATTCTCCTCTCAGTCATTTGTTGTGTATTTACTACAAATGCTGCTTGTACCAGGTGACCCACGTTTGACCAGAGATTGAAAGAAGAAGCCAACATCCTAAAAGTTTATGCAAATGCATGAATGATATCTAACTTTGTACTGCCCAAAAATGTGTTAGATTACGGTTGTCATATTATTTTTTATAAGCCTATGGCTACAATCTAGCCCCTCTCAAGAGCATGGGGTGACAAAAGCTCCCACAAGAGAGCTGCAGAAGAAGATGGATGAAGTTGCCCCTAGACACTCATATCAGGTCAGTGTGTGCTTTATCCCCTAATGGTTAAGGTTAGGATTGAGTAGGGGTGATACTAGATCTGAGCCCCAGGGCCATTGTTCAGTCTGAGGAGCAGGAAGTAGCTACTCTCCTCCATCATGGCCCACATTTAGCACGGCATGTGGCCACCAGCACTACACAGCTACAGCAGGTTTGTTCTCGCACGGCAGCAAGATGATGTCCTTCCACTCAGAGCGTTATTATTAGAAAGGACATAAACAGACTAATTAAATAGCGGCAACAGAACTGGTCTGACAGCTGCCACAGAGAGTGTGACCAAAGCCATCGTTATGATCTTCACTTTCACATGAACAACTGTCACTTCTCCTTTACATACATATACTGTATGTGTGTGCCATTGTAATACTTCAGTTTGTGGGTAATATTTTTCCCTGAACTTATTTATCATAGCAGGACAGAGCTCATTGACTCACTGATATGATCCAAAATGGTACAAATGCTATCCAGCAGAGTAGTAAACACTACAGTAATTAGTGCATGGTCTCCAGGCTGACTCCACTCAGCTCTGCAGCAGGGCCAAGCGTGGACCCCATATCGAGAGGAGCCTAGTTATGCATTGATCTCAGAAAATTAAGGCTAACTGCCCCAGATTGCGGCGTCTTGATGTACCTTCTGGATGAGAGATGTACCACAGTGCCTTCGTTTGTAGAGTAAACAGGATGATTTGAACCCGGTGCGCTTTAAAATGAATACATTATGAATAATTAATAGCTCCCATCATGGCACTGTTATCTATGTTGACCGCAAATGTTAAACCACTGATGATGAGAAAATATGGTTTTAACAAGTCAATAACTGTGAGTGCAACAGGAACAGCCTAATCAATGGGGCTGCAACGTTTGCAAACAAGGACTAGAATTATAACGCCAATAATTGATCCCTTCCATTTTTTGCACTCTCCTTGGTGTGATGTCATTGCTTATCGATTCCTTCCTGCCTATGAAGGATAGGAAGTTTTTTACTTTTTTTCCTGACAACTTTTACCCAAACTCTTTCTGTTCTCTTCCACCTTTCCCTTCCTTTCCTCCATCATCTTCCTCCCCCTCCAATTGAAATTTGCAAGCTGTAGCACCAGCTTAACCAAAAAGGATTAAGTCCCATACCCAACTGAGAACACAGATAATGCTCAGTAATTGGTAAAAAATGAAGATGAATGGGACAGCTAGATAAGGACCAATTAGCTGCTGGGAGTGTACAGCTGTGGTCTCCTCACAGAGCGCTCTCAGGGGCCAAGGCCCCCTCTTTCTTTCCGTCTTCTGCACATACGTGAGCGAGCACATGTGCACAATATTTAATATACATGCAAACATACAGGTGTGGGCGGGGCTAGCTCAAATTAGCCTGATGACCCCTGGAAGGAAAAAGATGATTTTTCCTCATCATCTCCCCAAAACCCTTCTCCTGAATGTGAGCCAGGCAGGTCTCCGATAACTGTCACCATACAGAGTAGCGCCACCTGCTGGATGAAACAAGTCCCCTGACAAGAATAAGCGCACAACTTAGATGTAGACTTTTAAAGACATAAATAGTTACAGGCACAGTTGCGTCTTATTTTAATATGGCCCTTTTTGCAGTGTCTCTGCTTAGTCGGGTAGTCGAGGCATCATCTGGCTGATGACAGTGGAATTCCCATATCTAATTACAAACAGGATTTCAGCTCCATTAGAGTTGGGTGGTGCAGAGTCACATGAGTGGCATGGCAGCAGACTGACCAAAGACAAACAAAAAAAAGCAAACCACACACAACGACACCTTATCTTCTCATTGCACTGCCTTTCTGAAGGTCTAATGTGTAATATTTTAGTTTTCTCTGGCTAAGAAAGCAATTCCTTCTCTTGAAATTGGCAGGTGTTTGTTAGTGGGCAGCTGACAATATTTTCTCTTCCAGTAATGAAGGTTGTGTGTGGGGTCAGTGCACAGGGAGGGGGGCGGCGGGCTGTTTATCCCCCTCAAGGCCCTGAGCCACACGTGTTTTGCTTGGTCTGTGATCTGTAATTGTGGCATTTCCTGAGAGGCGAAGGAACAATCCACACAGTGCTTTGAGTGGGCTCCCTCTGCCTGGCTGAAGGAGGGTGTGAGCCCCATCAAAGACACTAGGTACCCATGCACACCTCTACTCCCTCCAACCATCCTGCTTTACTTCAATAACATACTGTCAGTTAACAAATAACATGTATAATGCAAATACACACACACACGCACACAGTGCTATAACTTTGCTCCCAGACCCTTCGATGTTTAGTTCAGCAGCAGATGAAGTCCGTTCAGAGTCAGACTTTTCACACATGAGAGACACGCCTCTGTTTGTAGCTAGGAATTTAGGGAATCCTTCATGTTAGCAGCGGGCTAACAGGGCAAACTGGTTACAGGGTAAGTTGTTTCTCCCTGTGTCTTGATGGGTTTTTTCTGGACCCTCCGGATACCCCCACTATCCAAAACTTCACTCCTGTGGCTACAGTTTACCACCACCATGTACTAGTGAACGAATAGTGACTTCAGTCACTATTTGATTATCATTATTGTTTTATCATGCTCACAGTATATCACAGTATACAGTATGCTTGTAGCATATACTGTAATTTGGTGAATTTTCTGGTTTTCGAACTCTCGCACAGCCGCCTTCTGTTCTCAAGGATACACTGTCAAAGCAGCATTGTGCAGCAGTTGAGTTTGCAACATACAATTCAAGAGGTGTTAGATGCACATCTTTGACCGCCCCATAGCCCTGAAATAACAGAGTTGCTCCCTGAAAACCCTGGAAACTCCACTGCCATGAGCATGCAGCTGGAGGTGCAGGCAGTTTCATCGAAGAAGCCGAAGCTGTCTCCATTCACTTTTCATGCAGGCTCCACCATTTGAGAAGAACTGCTCTAATGGAAGGGGTGGGAATAAATACGATGTTTTTTTAGGAAAATCATCAGAAATGTAACATTTGATCAATCGACAACATTGATTTATAGCCCAGCCCTTTTAAAAAAATAGGCTCTGTGCATACGTCTATTCTTAATTTGGTTATTTTAGTGGGAATTAACTTTTTCTCTTTATAATTAATAACATTGATGCAAGGTCTAATTGTGATGAATATTTAATGTGGAGGGAACATTAGCCTGTTCAATTTACATCAACACAAAGGCGACGGGCAATCCAACTCTGCAAACAGAACACAGCGTCCTTCATGGCTGCAGCTGACAATAGCCCAGGATCATCTTTAACAAACACCTGTATATTTAGTCAGACCAGACAGTGTTTTTTTCCCATTATATAGACGTCCTTCCTGATTAAAAGCAGTATCCACCTTGTATTATCAAGAGATCCTCATCCATTTTACACATGGTCGAATACATAATTTGTTTAAACAAAACCATCTTTGTGTGGGTCTTTAGAATGTCTTTCTTTGGTTGTCAAAGTTGTCTTTCCTTGAAAGCAGGAATAGACAAATTATGTTATAGTTGATGTTATGAAATGTTAATGAAAAGATAATAGTTGATTTTATAAAAATCAAACAATATATTCTATAAAGGTAGTAAAAATTTAATAGTTGAAAAAGAAACTGGAAATGGATGTCATGTGGGCAGAGCATTAGTAAACACAAACCCTGGATAACGGTGCACACAACCAGGTGAGATTATGAGCAATAACTAAATTAAAAGCTAAGCATAACAAAACATGAAATTGTAAAATCAAAGAAAAGTACACTGCAAAATAGTTACTAAACAGTGGGCGGGAGCTGTATGAAGACAGCTCAGCGCTTTGTATTTCATGGCCCTGTGCAGAGAGAGGCCCATATTTCTCCTGGTATTATCAGGATGACTCCTGTGGCCACCCTGTCACAGCAGAGTGCTTGATATAAACAGAGATTGCTGCGACACCCGGTAATCAATATTAGGATGGTTTCAGTACCAAACATCATTTGTCTCTGCGACCATTCCTTTGACCAAACGAAGCATTAATTCAAATCATAAATCTGAGCTGATTTAAATCCGTGCAGAGTGAGGGAGAGGGAGAGGCCCCTGTCTGACTGGCTGCCCCTAATGATTTATTTTCTACATTTCTGCGAGCGAGAGATTTGTCCATACTCACTGACAGGTCACCTTCAAACGCCAGTGGCAGACTGTTCATCACCATGCAGACGAGCATCTCATCGCTGCGAGTAAATATTAAAGGAAAAGAATCCAATTGATTGTGGATGGGTCGAGAGGCGTCACTGCCATATATTTCACTCAGAGAGCTAATGCTGCGCCCAGGCACCCGCACCTAGCTCCCCCTTTGCAGAATTATGATTCTACCGGGAGTCTGTGTGGCTGCACTGGACTCAAGGTTACAATTTAAATTGTAAAAAGATAAAACAGTTTCTTATTAGCTCCATTGCCGTAGCCTTGCAGTTCGCACTCACATTTATCTTTATTTCTGTGACCTCGTCAGCTCATATTCTCTTTCTTTCTCACTGCATTCTCAGAGAGATGACCTCACACTTTATGCATTTTGCATTGTTAAAAGTGTATTGAAATACATCCTGTTTGCCGCTCAGATGTTGAACACTCACTGGTGTCAAGTGTTACTATTTGAGTCCAACCATTTATTATAGTAAGTGAATCAAAACCTCAGTTTAGCAGCCAGAAAAGGTTTGCATTTAGTTTGAAAATGCGAATAGCCTCATGAATCTGTGCTAACATACATTATCACTGGCTTTAATACTCTAAATGGGTTTGCCTGATATTACTAAAACCCTTCTGCTTTTTAGCTCTAATAATTAATTGAAATGGCACATAGTGAATAAGCAATGCTCTCACAGCAATTCAATTAGAGCTTGTTAATAGCTGAAAGCTTTGGGAAATGTGTTCGCAGTTTCTCTGGGCTATTAAGAAAGTTCACATACAAAATGATACCACTTTAAGAGAAATCGAGACCTACTTTAGCAAAGTGTCCTCACAGTGGAACTAAACTAAGTCAACTTCTCTTTAAAAAAGTAAAAGTTTAAAATGAGTTTAATGATCTTTTGTACACGTCTGTAGCTCTGGTCCATCAGCCCTTGATTGTGTCTTACCAACACTGGAGCTGAGGTCTCCGTTCTCCCCGTCTGGGCCGTGGTGGTTGGTGTTGCTGTGGTAGCCGCTCATGGCCTCCAGCTTGATCTTCTTGACCTTCATGGCCTCTGCGATGGCTGCGTTGGCAGCTGCTGCCGCTGCTGCTGTCAAGCCTAGAGAGAAGTGGCAGAGGAAACTGTGTCTACTGGGATCACATACACCTGCAACACTTTCAAGACACTGCCCTTGTAAACTAAAAAGAAAAAAAAATTTTTTTTTAAGAGAAGGCTACAAGGAAAAGATGGCCACCGTCACAGCTTGGCTTTTCTCACATGACAGAGGAGATCTTCACAGCAGGATGTCATAGAGATGGATCTCTGAGTGTGTGGCAGCATAAGATTTCTATGAATGTTTAACAGGGACAAAATCTCTGTTCTCGCCGTCAACTTTTGTTATTGAGTTTGTTACTCTCACAGAAATAACACGTTACAGAAAATTCAACAATACGCTGCCCATAATAAATGACTATTGACACAACATTTTAAAAACACCCGTAGTAAAAGTGCGTTCTATGAAAACATAATTGTATTTGTCATGACCACCTTGATCAGAATGGACTTGGCTTTATTGATATAGAAAGCCTGAGATTACAGGTATAGTACATATGCTCAGCACACAGCAGAGATCATAAAGCATTGGTTTGTCATTGGGGCAGTTGTGGAGTATTGAACGTGACTGAAATCTTTATTCATGAGCTTGTTCTCAAACAGCAGGGACAGATAGTGCTAAAGCTCCTCTAGGCCCGTGTCTCAGGAGACATACCTGACTGTTCTGCCAAGCAACAAAATCAAAGAAAGCACACAGGAAACAAAGACATGCGGCTATTAGTGAAATCACTCCCATCCACAATACAGAATATCCACTGGCACCAGACTCCATATATTTGATATGCAGGTTTTGCTTATGTTTGACGCAGAACAAGGAGATGTCTGCGTTTATCATCACTAAGCTGTCACGACTGCGTGATAGGACTCAAGAGCAGCTATTAGCCATGCATTTGAGAAAGACACGGGTACACGCAGAAGCAGAGACTGAACATGTGGCTCTAGCACTTGCACACACAAGTACACACAGAGAAACAGCGCGGCCTGGGCACCCTCGCCTCTCCTCACAGCTGATAGGCAGATGGCGAGAGTCACTCTGAGCCTCTGACATGGAGGTGCATATAATTTAAAGCCTTGTTTGCATCTTAAAATACATCAGTACCATATTGACGTACAGTATACATCATGTCAGAGGGCCCTCTCGTTTGCAGTGGCCCAGGCTGCTGTTCCATATGCATAGGCCAGCCCGAAAAAAAGTCACTGCCTCGTAAGAAGGTGATACTTCTTCAGATAATGAATGTGGCCTCTGCCCGGTCTGAAGGTCAGCCTTCATTTGTGTATAATGGGCAAGAGTCAACTGTTTTCCAAATGAGACGTATGCAGAGCAGACTGCCGAGTAAATATTGAAATCACCTCTGGGCTGTTTGTGTGATAAATTCCCTCCACAAATCAGGTGCAGCTCAAAGGAGACGCACTGCCGGCTCGGGGACACTAACTTTGGCTGTGGCTATAGTGGTTTATGAGGCTGTGTAGGGTGTGTTTTGTTTTTCTCTTTCACAGCCTTCCATAACAATCAAAAGAAAATCTTGACATATAACTATTTTATTCAACTACAAAACAAAACTATTTAAGATATGACAACACAGTGGGTACTTAGGTCATGTTTCTTTTCTCCATCAATGTAAACATATAGGAGTTTTATTACTCAGGTCAAACAAACAAATCTCATTTCACCTGATAAATCATTTCTGTCTGCTGCCCCTTTCTTTGTGAATGAAGTTTCATTATCTTGTAATTCTAGTTGTATTAAGAAAGCTGTCATAGCTCCAGTATACATGACTCCTTTCAGCAAATGTAAAAGGATAAGTGTAGGACCCCAGCAACAAGTCTATTAAGCTACGAGAAATATAAACGTCAACAAAAGCAATCCCACTCACTGCTAATCTGCATTCATTATGCAAACAAAACAATCCTGTCTCATATATTCAAAGTCACCTTTAGATTCTCGCAATTGTGCTATAGACAAGCAGAAAGTCCAAATCCTCAGAGCACACAGCAAACAGCCCTCCTCAGCCCCTCACAGAGCCACACCAGTCCACCAGCAGAAACAGGGAAGATTCTACAAATAGAGTAGCATGGCAGTGTCACATGGGGAGCACCAAACAGCAAATAACAGAGACAAGGTCTGATGGTAGCCCTTGGAGCAGCTGTCATATTAAATAATAATGAAGGATCTATTAATATGCAAAGGAAGCAGCAGCCGACTGGCTTAACGCTGTCATGCCTCTGCATATTGTCAGGATCTTCATCATTAATTAACATGCGAGCTGCCCCATACCTGCGCCAATGTCAGAACATTCTTACAACAAACACCCCAATGCCTGTGCCCTCTGCAACTAACTCATATAATTTAATTAAAATCATATTACCTCCACATCAGTACCCCGAAGACTGACTTTTACCACTTGCTTTTAGCAGTGAGCAGATAAATGCATGTATTGTACATGCTTGTTTCGTGTGAACCATAGATAAAAATAAAAGATGGAAAAGAGCAATATCGCAAAAAGAAAAAGTTAGCGGGATGGTTGTCTAATCATATATGCGTGGAGCAGTAGCAGCGCGGCAATGACAAACTGGGGTTAGGGACGAGACAAGTCTTAGGTACACTGCACCACTTGAACTATGCTTTCCACATCACGACAAATTTAGTATCAATTACATAGCGCACTAACCTTATGATAAGCGGCAGACTCAAGAAGGAGGGGGGATGGCGCAAGGAGATGACACTAAATTACCAAGTGCATACTGGGTCTATTTTAAAGCAGCTTCAAGTGGCACTAGATTAGACTAACCTCTCCAGCTGCTGAAATGCTAATTGTACATAAAATATAATACTGTAAATACACCAATACGCACTGCCACGAGTATGTTCTTATGTCTGGCAGTTAGATATTCTCTGAGTGTTAAAGTAAGGAATACACTCAGTGAGATGCAGGTGACATTCATTTATCTAATGGTGAGTGCCGCAGTCCTGAGTAATTCAAAAGGTTGAAGCCATATCCAGGACCAGAACATAAATGAATTATTCTGAAGCTGCTTCTTAAGTAGTGGCCGGAGTGTGAGCGAAGGCCCTCTCCACTTTAAAGGAGATGTCATCTCAGTGTGGTGTCAGTCCACAGCAAATAATCCGATTTGGGGCCAATCTGCCTGTAATGCATCAGCAACTGGAAAGGCTCCAACTCAGCCCCCTGGGGTGGCCACGCAGGCACGAACACTTCCAGACACACATTTGCTTTCACACACATATGAGGGTATTTGCTTAAATGGGAACCTAAGCATATTAAGATGTCCTTTTATAAATGGAACTGGTGTCAAGGGCAAAGATACATATGTTAACAATGTGTTTCACGTAGTTCTCTCTGGTCCTGTTAGACTGTGAGGATCTCATCTTTTTAGCCCACTGAATACTCTTGTCATTTTGATCTAATACGACATGTCTTAAGCCTTACAGTTCTGCTCACTGGTCACTGTATTGGAGCATGGAGAAATGAGGGACCTTTTCCTTAAACAGTCATTTGCATGAACAATGCTGCAATATTTTTCTTCTGCCTTAAAGGCTATGAACTAGATCACTGAGCTGAAGTTGCGGCCAATGATAAAAGTAGACTTTCTGCCATTTCATATAATCGCCTGCATATGAATTTGAACTGACAACACCTCATTGAACAAAATACTTTATGCTCACTTTTGTGTTCTCAATTAAACAAATAGTGCTACACTTGGAGAAGGGTAGAGCCCGGAGAGGAGCCCAGGGTTGCTATTCTGTCTGTATCTGTCGGAGTGCAGGCACCAGCTCATCTGAGAAGTGAACTAATGTGACATGACACGATAGTGCATCTATCTAAGTCACTTTCTTTATGTCACATTTTAATCATCAATCAGTACATTTGGTTTGTGATAGCAAGATCAATTAGCCGGCTGCTTAGATGCTAACTTATGTGTGGTCAATTACATGTAATTATTAATCCGTCAAGTTTAGTAACGCGCTTGATATTTCATGTGAAATACCATGGTATAGATAAGATTAACGAATCACGAGAGTGGACAGATCTGACGGACTTTATAACAGTTATGCACCAAAAAAACCTCAATTACTTTATCTGCGCCCCCTGAAAACCCAGACTAAATGTCAAGATCATAGAGTCCCTCTGGGCTTAAAGGGGCTGATATCAAAAGGCCTTTCTGTTGCTTTATGTTCCACTAAATAACATGGCTCTTTCTCATCATTGTCCTTCTGTGCTGAGGCCGGCCTTTATGTCTGCTTCTATAGCCCACTGCAGCACAGACAGGCTGACCTCACTTTTACACACTTCAAAGCACTGCACCATGTCAATCTCTGCTGTGTTCAAATATAAGGAGTACACATCAGATTCGTACAAATCACAATGATGTAGATATTGTGTTTCTTTCAAGTTGACGATGGATATATGTAATCAAGATAAAATGGCATACGTGGTTTGGGACCATTTCAGGCATGGTCAATGGAAGTTCAGCGGTATAACTCTTAATCATGTGTTCATTTATTTTGATTTACAACTAAGAACTGGTCAAGTATTAAAAGTATGTTTTTGAAGATAACGTATCATTAAGATATGTCAAGAGGAATAAGCTAAACATGCAAATGAGCGCACTTCGAGCCACCAACATCAAAGCGACCACGACGTTGCATGCCACAAATAGAACAAAAGCATTCGCTGCAATAAGACTGAGCCCTGGGCTAAGTTCGGGCACAAACGGGTGTTGTTGATTCTTGTGGCGATAGGCCTGCTTTAGCATCACCACTGCTTATGTACATACAGCAGCCGAGTGGATTTAATCGTGCTAATTAGAATACACTCAAGGCCAAATGCAACATCTACCGGAATAATCTGAGAGAAAGATCTCCACTCCAATTTATTCAACCCACCCACCCCTCCTTCTATTTTATTTGTTTCCAGGGGTTTTGGGAGCAAATGGCTGGTGTCTGGTCTGGTTGTCGGGTGGGTGCATGTGTCGCTTTGAACTGGTTAACATTTGGAAGATGAGCAGTAGGGAACCCGCAGAAGTGTGCATTTTGTGACAAGTGTAAAAATTGCATACCTGTGGGTGGCATCATACCGGGGGACATCAGACCTGGGACAGAATGGGGCATGATGTGGGGGTTCTCAGGCGATGTCACACTTTGAGTCCTTTTGGGAGGCCGCCCTGGTCTGGAGCTGTAACATAGACACAAGAGACAAGGCCGCGGTTAAGTGTGTGTGTGTGAGGCGAGGAAATACACCACAGAAAGGGTGCAAAGGGAAATAAAATGGGTGGTGGTGGTGGGGGGGGGGGCATTTTAGAGCCCCCCAGAATGCAATCCCATCCCAAACGAGCTAACATGTACTGTAAATACATTTTGTTTCAAGGACAGTTGCTTTCTGTAGCTCGACATAATAGAGTTCCATAACTAATTAGATTACACGGTGAATTCATTTCCTTTATTGAAGATCAACCACTTTTTGATGCATAATTCATAGCCTGCACCTCGTTACCTGTTCCTCCGTATTAATATCCCTGCACTATTTGAATTGCCTCGTTTGCATATGCTAAAAATCCAATGCGTGGCCCCTCAGCCTGGAAATTACATGTTAACTTGTTATAATTATTGCAGTCAGGCCACTATTGATTTATGAGACTTTTAAAAACCAAATATGTGTAGTTCTGGTAATGAATGATATTTTAAGGTTCTTCAGGAAATTAAAAGGCAATGGCTGCCTTAGGAAATGTTCTGCTTGCTTGATTTAATGCGCGCCTTAGCTGGAAGGTGGTGTGACAGAGTGATTCAGACCTGTTGGACGGTCCTGATGGGGGAGTTTTATTACACCAAACGAGGGGCACACATCCAGCCGTGATAAATGAGAGTGCCACGTCCATGTGGAGCAGAAAAGGCCTTCAAAGCAGATACAACCACAGCACGTGCATGCATCTTACTCATTCACTTATTAATACAGCTTCAAGTTACAATCAATAGCCACTTTGGAAGCTCATAGTTACAGAGATAAGCCTGGTGGCAAAGAAAATGCAATGAGCAACTAATGAGGGTCCAGGATCGTACCAAGGTGTGTTCTCTAAAAAGGAGCAGGATGTCGAGCCAGAAGATGAATTATTGTGACTTGACACATTGGCTTCATACATTATTTCATACAATAGTCCATTTAAAGCTTTAACAGGATACCAAAGACACTCCAATATGGGCAGACGTTCATTTATCTTCAAAACGTCAAAACTCGGCTCTTCTTTATTTCCTTTCAGCTTTTGCCTCCAGGGGTTGCCATGTGAAGTCCTGCTTTATTCAACATTGATTTGCATATTAATTTGGCACCAGTTTTTATGACAGATTCCCTAACACAACTTCATTCAACCAAGCTTTGGATTCAACTCTAACACTCCGAGTATAAGAACCACTTAGTTTGATGACAGTTTCACATTAGATTAGTCACTGTTTAGTCATTATAAGTCATAAATAAGTCACTACAAGTAATAAGTCATAAGTAAGTAATAATTGCATAATAGAAACCATGTCCATAATTATCATTATCTAAATCAACAAAACAACAATCTAGCCACATGGGGTCACCAGTTTGTATATGCACTTGTTCTGGTCCCATAGATAAAGGGGCTTTCCAATGATAATTCATAAATAGTTAAATCACTTCACATACGCCACCTTGATTATTGACACAATCTTCACAAACATAAGTGTAAAATTGGATATAATGATAGAATAAAACAGTGGACAAAGGTACTTCTGATGCTGCTTGATGATCTGATCTTTCTCATTTGGATTTTATCAGCCAGTACATTACATGTGGTTGTTTGTGTTACACTACATTTCCCTGCATTTCCCAAAGGCAGCATGCACACGGAGAAGCTCCGATCCCACACTCTCTTGTAGTGGTCTATGCAGTGGTTTATTCACCTCACTTGTGCTAATAGAGTGCATGGGCTGTATCTGTCTGACTCCCTCATATACACGCTCACAAGATTTTAGGACTAAAAGATAGCTTTAACTTAACTACGTCCCACTGGAGGACACATGCAGTAATAGAAGGAGAGAGGGAGAAGGAGGGAAAGAGAAAGGTCTGTAAATGTAATTCCTATTTCTATAGAAACACCTCTTTGATCTTTGGAGAGGGGGAGATTGCAGACAGTTTTGCTGTCATCACTTTCACTTGTACTCTGACTGAATAATTTATGAAAGACCTCAATACAGCCTATGAGATGGGTAAAGGTCTTTTTTACTAACAATACGAAAAGCAAAAAGGCTCTAAAATGGACAAAAATGTCACATCAACCTCAGATCATGTCAGGGGATGTGAACCCAGGTACAAAGCCTCAGTTAAGTAAAGGTAATGTTTAGACAGACTGCTGGAGAATGTGTGTGTGTGTGTTTGGAGGGATAGCGTTTCACCTTCCTCCAGCACACACATAACACTCGCCATGAAAGCAATACAGCATCTGAAAGAGCTCTTTGAACTCTTCACAAAACCTCACTCGCTTCTATGTTGTTGTCTCCTTCACTTATGACCAAGTAGCTGCAACGATCCACTCTCAAAAACACACTCTTATTTGGTATGAGAAGTGATGGCTTTTTATTTCACCAAACTGCAAATAACAACATGTCATTTGGCGGCAGGAGCTGCCCTGCACATTACAGCAGATGAGCTCTGGTCAGAGCCACACAGGGCTAATAAGACGGGGCCAGGGAGGAACTCAACCTGGCCTCAAACAAAAGCACCAGGCTATTTATCACGCAGCAGATGCTGATTCCCCAAATAGCCTGGCACAGAAACCACTGCAAACTAGGCCAATATTGAAGAGGAAAAAAAGAGATGGGACTACTGGATTTATGATTGGAATTTGGGGAGTTATCATGAATCTCATTTATTTTCTTCATCATTTAAAAACAAAGTAAAGCTTTTTGTTTTTACAAACGTTTGGGGATGTCTGAAAAAATAAACTGCGTGCAATATTTATGCAATAAAAAGTAAACAATGAATCAAAGAACTATCTACATTTAGCTTTTATGAGAGTCTTTTTGCAACTGAACCATAAGAAAAACTCTTTTGCCCTGTTGTCCTTTCTATTTATTGACTCCTGGGAGAAACATCTCTCATCCATGGCTGGGTTTCTGCTTTCTTTTCATCTCATTTTCTATTTTGAAACATTCTACTTGTTCTCAAACGGACAATATTGTTTTTGCGTTGGAGGTCATCTGTGAAGCCATTTTATTCTCTGCTTTATTTATATTTGCTTTGTGATATTCAGGGGGGCCATATCTCTGGCTTCAATTAAGAAAACAAAATATGCCCCTCCATTCAGATTTGGAGCAGGAGCCTACAAATATGTTACACATCTATTCTCTCAGTTTTTGTGTGTGTTGCTGCCATGGCGAAAAGAAAATAGTTGTGAACTTTCCCTGAACCAGGCTTCCTTTAATGGGCCCGGCCGCGTGTTGACCCAGTGGAGTCCGGCCTGCAACATGATCCTATCCAACACACTGGGCAATCAGATTACACGCCGGCACCCACAATACACTCCACACCCGCCGAATTTCAATAAAAGTCCAATAATTAAATTCTCGTTCGCACCCCCGGTTTACAGGAAGGAGATCATAATAACATCTAGATATAGTTTTGATTTCATGGCGGAATTATGACATCTTTCGGCCATCAGTCGCCCGTCTTTTTCTGTCAACGGAAGCAGCCGCCGAGATCTTATTACCCTGAACGCCGTTAATGCAGTGATTATGATCTGTTATAAATCAATTGAAACCACAAATGTAATGTTTAGCCCATGCATGCACGCTTTCCTTAGTGTATTTAGTTACACACAGCTGCTCCTCCCATCCTCACATATCTCCCCTTCGAATTTTCCAACCTGATTATGTCAATAAGCGAGTAGAGTTTGCACAGAAAGGACATCATATTATTTCTCGCTGGATTCTGATTGAGCCATTAACCTTTTATCTCTGCCTTTTGTTTGATGTTTCTAAAAGGTAAGGTGGGAAGATATTTATTCCATTTCCGCACAGTCGGCCAAAACAAGCGAGTGAATCATTCCGGAGTCGGGCTTATGTAAACAAAAAGCCTCTCCAGGTCTCTGCCAATCAGGTCTTATAAAATATTAACCCAATGTCATTGCCCTTTTAAATTCTCTCACCTAGAATTCCCTAATTGTTCCTTTTTCTTTATCTCTCCAGTGCAGAGAGTAAATAAATTAACAAAATAGCTTTTATCGCCCTGAGTAACCTTTTAACTGAGGGATTATCTGGGGTTTATTTTTCATTTCTCTTGCCGCGATAGCAGAGCATGCCCCATTGATTGGTTTGCTGGGGTGGTGACCAG
>JAPMNZ010935154.1:0-15381 GCA_029875035.1 Pomatoschistus microps | reverse complement strand
ATAGTACGGGCGTGAACAAATCTGTTGAAGTAGTGCCCCCTTCACTGGGCAAACAAGCTGGAAAAAGCAAGAGTGGGTGCTGTGAACATTCGGCAGTAGCAGCCAAATGTAACACATTAGTACAGTTTAGTCTGGAGTGAGCCTTGTATGTTTACAGATAGTAGAGTGGAAAAAACAACTGCGGCCTGTTTTTGATGAAAGAAAAAAGTTGTAATATGGTGAAACGCTTCATGCAGTTGATTTACATGTCTCCTTTAAAAATGAAAAATAAGATGTTATTCTCAACAACAACAAAACGAGACAAAAACACTAGAATAAAAACATTGAGACAATAGTGAAGCTAAGGTTCATACTTCCATGGTTCATACTGAAGCTCCCAGTGACACCAATGCCCCCTGGTGTGTAACAGGAGCAAGACAACCTGGCTGATGCAGAGGATCGATGTGACCTCCTCATCAAGACCAAGATCCTGCTGGAGGCCAAAGTGAAAGAGCTGATGGAGAGGCTGGAGGATGAGGAGGAGATGAACGCCAACGTACTCGCCAAGAAGCGCAAACTGGAGGACGAGTGTGCTGAGCTCAAGAAGGACATCGACGACCTGGAGATCACCTTGGCCAAAGTGGAGAAGGAGAAACATGCCACTGAGAACAAGGTCAGACCCAGATACATACTTTTTTACTTTTTTCATGTATGGAGCAAATAATTGTCCAAACCAACAGGCATTGGTAGATGTTTGCAGTCTTTCATTGCTCACTATAATACTCCTCATGTTTAGCCTTAATGTTGGCGGGTATTGCTTTGTAGGTGAAGAACCTTATTGAAGAGATGGCAGTTCTGGATGAATCCATTCTGAAGCTAACAAAGGAAAAGAAGGCTCTTCAGGAGGCCCATCAGCAGACACTGGACGACCTCCAGGCAGAGGAAGACAAAGTCAACTCTCTGACCAAGGCCAAGACCAAGCTGGAGCAGCAAGTGGATGATGTGAGTTCTACTGTTACTTTGTGTGTCGCTTTTTTTTTGTTTTTCTTTTTTAAATCTATCATTTACGTAGCACCAGGTTTAAGACCAGATCACAGAGAAGGTGCTGTCCTCCAGGTTAAAGACCACAGAGAAGGAGCCTATGCAAAGCTTTATAAATTCTGAAATGAACTAGAAGGCACTGCGCAGATGCTAAAATCGTAATAATGGTCTCCCTTTTTTTCTGTAAGCCTGTGAAGTAAAAAATGTTGACAAGTTAACTTTGCTCCAAACCAGCTGGAGAGTTCTCTGGAACAAGAGAAGAAGATTCGTTTAGACCTTGAACGGATTCGCCGCAAACTGGAGGGTGATCTGAAGCTGTCTCTGGAGTCCGTCATGGACCTGGAGAACGACAAGCAGCAACTCGAAGAGAAGCTGAAAAAGTAACATTTGTATTTTTGACCTTTCACTTTCCAGCAGTGGGAGAGATCGACCAAGATGAGTTTTCTATGGTCAATGGTGTTTTTTCTTCAAAGTTTAACTGCTGATAGACGATACAAATAAACATTCTGATCATTCAGAACAGAATCAGTAGAGTTAGGCGTGGATTGAAACAAAACTGGATTCAACATTACTAAATACAAATGTATATTACTACTAAATACAAAACATATTTAGTAATATTTTACTCATCCTCGTTACCTCTGTAAAGATGGATGAGTATGTTTTGGGATCATTGTATGGACTTTAGGTAGAACATGCCACAATAGCATACAAGCTGGAAAACGTTTGGGCTAATAGCCAATATTTTAAAAACAATAATTTATATTGGTCGATCTCTTGTGCATTGTGGTCCAAATGACAAGAATAAATAATGTTTTAATTTAAAGCAAAGGAAGGTGTCTCATCCATGTTATAATTTGTTGTTTCTCTTCAGAAAAGACTTTGAGATCAATGTGATGAGTGGGAAAATTGAAGATGAGCAGGTGGTGGTCAACCAGCTGCAGAAGAAGATAAAGGAGCTGCTGGTAAGAACTGTTGAACCAATGTATATATCTGTCATGGAGCCCAGGAGGAGGTGAGGTCCCTAAACACATGCTGGTTGTACAGGCGCGCAGTGAGGAGCTGGAGGAGGAGCTGGAGGCTGACCGGGCCTGCAGAGCCAAAGTGGAGAAGCAGCGTGGAGATGTGGCCCGAGAGCTGGAGGAGCTGAGTGAGCGGCTGGAGGAGGCTGGAGGGGCCACCTCAGTCCAGGTCGAGATGAACAAGAAGAGAGAGGCCGACTTTCTGAAACTGCGCCGGGACCTGGACGAAGCCATGCTGCACCACGAGGCCACCACCGCCGCCCTGAGGAAGAAACACGCGGACAGTGTGGCCGAGCTGAGCGAGCAATTGGACAGTCTCCAGAGAGTCAAGCAGAAGCTGGAGAAGGAGCGCAGCGAGGCCAAGATGGAGGTCGATGATCTGGCCTCCACTGTGGAGCAGCTGTCCAAAGCCAAGGTCTGCACAAACGTTTAAAAGTTTAAGTTTTATTTAAAAAATGTAACACACATATTTGATAAACAGGCCACTTCTGAGAAAATGTGCCGCTCGTATGAAGACCAGATGAACGAAGCAAAAGCTAAAGTAGAAGAGCTCCAAAGACAGCTCAGTGACACCAGCACACAGAAGGCCCGAGCGCAGGCTGAGGGTGGTAAGAGCTGCACCAGCAAACACGACTATCTTATTTATCTATCAGCTGGAACTTATATATGAAGACATGACATAGTAGACATGTGTTGTGTTCAACACATGTTGTGTGTTGACATCACAATATCACAGAGTCTAGTTAGCGTTGTGGTGGAGGGCAGCTGTAAAATGTTTCCTGGTAACAATGGTAACTTTCAAAAGTCAGATTTATAGATTTAATTAGAAGCTCATTTTGTAATTGCAGAATCAATCAAAATATCACAAGTTAATCTCCTTTGCCAGTACAAGCAACCATGGTGTCTAGAAACTGTATGTTTGGCCAGGAGAAAGAGTTCCTGTAGAGTTGTATTGGCAACTACCCTTGATCTGGAATAGAATACTCGAACATGAACACCACCTATTGATGAATCCTGGATTCTAATGCATCTTGTGCTTGTAGCTGAGGTTGCGAGGAAGCTTGAAGAGCGAGAGGCTCTGGTGTCCCAGCTCCAACGTGCAAAGAACTCTTTCGGCCAAAATGTGGAAGAGCTCAAGAAGCAGTTGGATGAGGAAAACAAGGTCAGCTTCAGACAGAATTGGATATTTACACATGTCAATCATTTCAGATAATGAACTTTGACTAGACAGACTTTATTGATCCACAAAGGAAATTGCGTTGTCACAGTAGCTTGCATAGTATTTCACAATAAAAAATAAAAAAATAGAAATAACATTAAAGTAACAATCTGATAACAATAATAACAATAAATAACTTTTATTCAGAGCAAGAGTGCTTTGGCTCACGCCCTGCAGTCGACGCGACACGACTGCGATCTCTTGAGGGAGCAGTACGACGAGGAGCAGGAGACCAAAGCTGAGCTCCAGAGAGCTCTGTCCAAAGCAAATGTGGAGGTCGCTCAGTGGAGGACTAAGTATGAGACTGACGCCATCCAGAGAACAGAGGAGCTGGAAGAGGCCAAGTGAGTTGAGAATGTATATATTACACGTATGTCTTATATGTATTAGACTCTAGAATCCTCACATTGACCGTAATCCTGCTGTGTTCTAATAAAACTGCTGTGTTCACCTTCAGGAAGAAGCTGGTGGTCCGTCTCCAGGAAATGGAGGAGAGTGTGGAGGCATCAAATGCTAAATGCTCCTCTCTGGAGAAGACCAAGCACCGGCTCCAAACGGAGATTGAGGACTTGGTCATTGACCTGGAGAGATCCAATGCCGCAGCTACTGCTTTGGACAAGAAGCAACGTAACTTTGACAAGGTACAGAAAAGAAGGAAATAGCATCAAGCCCAGGACGGCTGTGGCTGATTCTGCTTTGTGCAGGTGCTGTCTGAGTGGAGGCAGAAGTATGAGGAGTGTCAGACTGAGCTGGAGTCGTCTCAGAAAGAGGCTCGCAGTCTGAGCACAGAGCTATTTAAGCTCAAGAATTCCTACGAAGAAACACTGGAACATTTGGAAACTCTCAAACGAGAGAATAAGAACCTCCAAGGTAAACTTCCAGAGGAAGGCCGACTGTAGGACTGGTTCTTATTCCTCTTGGACTAATAACGTCTACTGTTCAACAGAGGAGATCAGTGACCTGACCGATCAAATCAGTCAAGGATCTAAGACCATCCATGAGCTGGAGAAAATCAAGAAAGGCCTGGACCTGGAGAAGAGCGAGATACAAGCTGCTCTGGAAGAAGCTGAAGTGGGGATTGTTATTTTTCTGTTTTGCTCAACTTCATTTCCTTTTGTCCTTGTAACCACATGACTTCTGTTTAGGGCACTCTGGAGCATGAGGAGAGTAAAACACTGCGCATTCAGTTGGAGTTGAACCAGATCAAGGCCGATCTGGACAGAAAACTGGCAGAAAAGGAGGAGGAGTTGGACAATCTGAGGTGAGTGTCACGGTGCCAACTATTTGACAGGAGACAATATGACTGACGTTCTGTCCTGTTCAGGCGGAACCACCAGAGGACGCTGGAGTCCATGCAGGCCTCACTTGATGCTGAATCCAAATCTCGCAATGAAGCAGTGCGCCTGAGGAAGAAGATGGAGGGGGATTTGAATGAGATGGAAGTGCAGCTGAACCACGCCAACAGACAGGCCGCAGAGTCCCAGAAGCAACTTCGGAACCTGCAGATCCAATTTAAGGTGAATACTCACAAACAAGTGACAGGTTCTCCAAGAAGATCTTCAAAATGCAGTTAGTCAAACTGAACAGTTACAAAAGTACATGACACTCAGTGAAGTGGTGATACGTTAAACTACGTGACTCTTGACCTCCAGGATGTTCAGCTGGAGCTGGATGATACTGTTCATAAGAACGAGGAGCTGAAGGAGCAGATGGCTGTGACTGACCGCAGGAACAACCTCCTGGTGGCCGAGGTGGACGAGCTGCGCTCACTGCTGGAGCAGAACGATCGTGCACGAAAACTGGCTGAACACGAACTGCTGGAGACTTCTGAGAGGGTCAACCTGCTGCATGCCCAGGTGAGAGCAGAATACACAGGGCGGATTGTCCATAGGAGCATTTATTGGATTAAAACACAAACAGCCCTGGCCAAAAGAACCATAGCAGAGATCACATTGATGAGCTGAAGCTGAGAGTCCAGAGCTGTGTTTTGTCCCAGCGCGCCCTGGGTCTACACACCATTAATCAGACTATTAACGAGATAAAGATTTACCTCTATTACAAAATTAATACTTTCAATTATTGGTGAATATTTAAATGGTCAGGGCCCTCTGATTTCACCGGTGAAGATTCCACCGGTCCTGCTGGAGACCTGAACAATGACCATTTCCCTCTATCATTTTGAACAGTTTGCTACAAGACTCTCAGCCCCTTGGTTTGATAAGATTGTGTAAGTGACTGTATTCTGTTTATTATCCATCACTCTAGAACACTGGGCTCATCAACCACAAAAAGAAACTTGAAAGTGATCTATCGATGCTGTCTGGAGAGGTAGACGACGCTGTGCAGGAGTGTCGTAATGCAGAAGAGAAGGCCAAAAAGGCCATCACTGATGTAAGATCCACTACACTCTGCTCACATATGAAAGACGCTCAGAGCAGCTCAAATGTTCTCTTCTCTAAGGCGGCCATGATGGCAGAAGAACTGAAGAAGGAGCAGGACACCAGTGCTCATCTGGAGAGGATGAAGAAAAACATGGAGCAGACCATTAAGGACCTGCAAATGCGATTAGATGAGGCGGAGCAGATCGCCCTCAAAGGGGGCAAAAAGCAACTGCAGAAGCTGGAGGCTAGGGTGAGCAGCTCAACATCTTGATAATATATGATAATATTATGAACCACATTTTCAAATATGTCTGTGTTGGTCCAAGGTCAAAGAACTTGAAAATGAACTCGATGCTGAGCAAAAGAAAAGCCAGGAGTATCAGAAAGGAGTTCGCAAGTTTGAGAGGAGAATCAAAGAGCTCTCCTATCAGGTACAGATCCTGCCTGGATATATGTACGTGTAACCATTCACACATTTGAAACAGACTGTTTATGCAGGGAGAGGAGGACAAGAAGAATATGATCCGTCTTCAAGAACTTATTGACAAGCTCCAGGCCAAAGTCAAGAGCTACAAGAGGCAGACAGAAGAAGCCGTGAGTCATAAAACTACACTTATCTACAAGGAGGAGTCGGTAAAAACACCTGAATACATGAATAATGTGTGCAGGAGGAGCAGGCCAACACCAACCTGTCCAAATACAGAAAACTGCAGCACGAGTTGGATGATGCAGAGGAGAGGGCAGACATGGCTGAAACACAAGTCAATAAGCTCCGTGTGCGCACCCGCGACCAAGGCAGCAAGGTCAGTACGACATCGGTCAAAGCGACGAGAACAATGTCCAACTTGTGTGGAAAATGTGCTGTTGCTAATGCCCTGGTCTTGTTTTGCAGCATGCAGAGTGACAGAGGAGACCAGACCTGTGTGTTAACATGTGGCAATAAAAACGTTTGAACTTTCTGTGCTAATTTGTCATCTTTATTAAGAAAAACATCAAGGCATTTGGTTTTCAATTATTTTATTATCTAAGACCCGTTAGCAACAGAGAAGTCATTCACTCCAAGCTATTCTACAAAATATATTTTATAATTGAGCAGATCCTTTTACAAATGTTCTCACATGTTTAGATGCTGTTCAAGATGCATCCTTAGAAATATTTAGTGTTGCTTTTAAATGCAGTTTGAAGCAGGTTTCTGGTGTCTGTTCACAAGCCAAGTCGTGTGACTGCGGCCAATTGAATTCAAAGATTAAAACTTAGTGTGACCAATCGACTACTGAGTGAAAAGCTTGTAGAAAGTACCCTGTCTGCATCTAGTTTGAGCAAAGTAAAGCACAATTTCTTTAATTGAAAAAGTCTATTCCCTCATTGAGTTAAAGCCGAAGGACCGGCCAAACATCCGTGAGCTCTAAAGGCGGCGGCGTGAGAACATTCAGGTGAACATTAGAGCTCTTACTTACATACAGGGACAACTAGAGAAAATATACAAGAGGTAGCTTTGTGAATTTATTTTACACAAGGAGACCATTTTATCAATGTGTAATAATCTTGTTTTATTTGAATGTCCAAACTTCCCACTGGTATTTTAAATAGGGCTCAAATTAGAATGACTGAGATATATTACTTTACAGGGTGAATGTGGTGTGACATATACACACTTAAGCCTGCATAGTTTATTTCCTCCCAAAGAATATCTTTTACAACACATTCGGTTACAAAATAAAGATATTTTAATCAACAAGCTTGTTAGAAAGTAATAAAAAAAAATCCGTGCACTGGTTTATTCTAGGCTTACCAGAGCTAAAAGCCTTTGTTTTAAGATAAAAGGAGTAAACAAAAGTATCCTGAAAGCAAAGAGTCCCTGGGTGAGCGTCCGCTGTGGAGTGGTTATGAGAATGTGAGGAGTGGACTTCAACCTGTGTAGGAATTCTGCGTAAGACATTATTCCACTGACATTAAATCAACATCCTTCCAAGCCCTGCAAAAAGCCCACGCCTCCCCCTCACACCGCCAAGCAAGTGGCACAGACACAACTTTGTTTATGAGCGAGCAATGCTGGAGGAATAATCAAACAACGCCTGAAATGATACATTTTTATCAATAGAATTTAAAGACTGCCTTATAAAAAAGACCCATTTAATTTCCCCCAAAAGAACAAAGCCACCAGTTATCCTTTCAGACGTTTCTATTAAAGCATTTCATAGTTTGGGGGTGGGCGAGTTCCCCATTGACTGTTTGAAGAGGCCTCGAGTGAGAAGTTTACTGAATGTGAGGGTCACGTCCAGAGAGTCTTCCACCGACCACAGTCACAGAGCACCTGGACGCTCGGCTCAGGAGAGTCCTTTGTTAGCTCCAGGTTTCCATGCTCCCTGTGACTCGCCTCCTGCCCATTCCCATAGGGACGTGTGCACAAGCTCCCACAGGTCAATCCTCCAGAAGGTCCTTGTCCAAATCCACAAAGGGCTCATCGATATAGCTGGTAATGGCACAGAGAGAAGTTCTATCGGGGCCCAACAGCACTGACACCGTCTCCTTCCAGTAACTGAACGGGATGCAAGAGCTCTGCGGAGGAGCAGAAGATGGACTCAATTTAGTTTTCAGTACATAAGAAAAGACGGACTTTATTGATCTCACACTGGAAAATGTACATGTCACATTTAGCACAGATAGAATCACTCGATTGTACAAAAGACAGAAGTGCGCAAACATGTTAAAGGTAAAAAATATAGTCTGAGCAGGATAAATTTGGTACAATAAAAAGTGGCAATTAAAGAAAGAGTGGCAATAGCAGTGCAGGTTATTCAGTCCTAGTGCATTAGTGACTTAAAGCGACTTATTGTACAGTCTGACAGCGGTGGGGATAAAGGCCCTGCAGTAGCGCTCCTTCTTGCACTGCCGCAGGGCCTTTATCCCTGTGTGCAATCATATGTTATAACAGAAACAATAATAAATACAGTAGTAAGAAAAATGTTAACTACATTTAACATCACATACTGCCCACCCCTTAGTACCACCCCCACCCGCCTTATTCACCCTCAACATCCAGCCACAAACATGGACTGAATGTTTTGGTCACTTCGAACAATAGAGGATAGATGAAAACAGGACTCACATTCTCCAGACACGTGCTGTCCTTGTCTTTGTTGAGGTAGTGACGCTGCCAGAACCGGAGTAAGTTGTGGAAATTATTAAGCAAACAGCCCGGATACTTCTCGGCGTACTCCTTCTCTCGCAGGGCGTTGAGGTAGAAGGGCAGCTTGGCTTTCCTTCGGGCCAGCATCAGAATGACCAAACTGGTGTTTAAACAGCTCACGTTCTCCTGTGGGAGGACGGAAAAGAGAGGCCAGAGGGAGGTCAGTGTGCGCTCGCAACGTACTCGAACGCTTTATATCGTGGACGTGAAAGACCTGCGTGAGCGTCTGCACGTTGATGATGTTGACGAGTCGGAAGAGGAAGGCCAGTCTGTTCTCGACCCGGGCCATGTAGGAGAGCAGGCAGCACTCCGACAAAACCTCCACTACTGCAAGTGTATACACGCACATTATTAATACAAATACTAAGCTATGTAATAAACTATAAAACTAGTTAGTCACTCTCAAAATACTTACTTCTTGTTTCTTTCTTAGACTAGAGTTGGAGATTTTTGACTTGCTTCTTTAATATGCTAATGTTAGAGATTTTATTTTATTGTTCACTTATCTTTTGCTGTGTGCTCCTTATTCCTACTGTTCTGTATTTGGTGATGAAACGCAGACATTTCCCCGCTGTGGCACGAATAAAGTATCTCCTAAACTGTTGGGTTAGATCAGCTCTTTCGGAGAGGAAGAGTGCCAGCCCCCCATCAGCTCTCAGTATGTAAAATATCAAATGTTTTATAATAATAATATGTCTGATTTGTCTGTGTCTAGTACCAGGAGAATCAAAGACCAGGGCAGTTTCTTTACCTTTGACATCCTCAGTCTGGCTTTCAAATCGGTCCAAGGAAAGCACAATGCAGCGTACCAACATGTTGGAGTCCACTAGGGAGCTGTTGATCTGCGTCAGGAACGTCTGAAACTACACACATCAAAAATGTAATAGACAAATTGTAAGGGTGAGAGTGAGAGTGTAAATAAAGTGTGGGATTGTTACCTTTTCTGGAGTGTTCACATATTTGTTAAATCTTTTGAAAGCATCAATGTTGAACTTCATGAGCTCTCCAAGCAGATCGAAATAGCTTTGTAGGACGTCTCGTGAAGTACAGCCGCTGTCTATGATGCAGTATAAAATGTGCTGTGGAAACAAACCATGTCAAACTAGACTTAGGTCAAGTGGTATCTAAACTATTTCAAGGATGATAATTTAAATGGAGGGGTGTCACCGTTCAGGGCTCAATACTAAATGAACACGGGAAAAGCAGTCATATCAAAATTGTAGTAAACAACAACACACTTTGGGTAAATATTCCAGTAAATGTTTTGATAACTAAAAGACCAACTGTACAATAATGTCAGTTTTTAGATATGTTGAAAAAGCAACAACTTTTTATTAAAGACAGGGGGGTCAAACGTGTCCTCAAAGGGCCAGTGTGGCTGCAGCTTTTATTTCCCACTCACGCAGAGGCACACCAGACTCCACCTATTTCCTTAGGTGAGTCCTGATGAAGATTTGAGGAAACGGCTGGAGTTTGGTGTGCTCCTGCTCAGGTTGGAACCAAAACCTGCAGCCACACTGGCCCTTTCTGGAATTGGTTTGACCCCCTCTGATTATAGAGGATGAGATTTTTAGACCAAATAGGTAGGGCCGAGCATTTTAATTGTATTTATTTTTGCACCGATTGAATTCGGTTCAGACAAAAACAAACCACAGTGGCACAGTGAACATTAACCATGGATCTATTATAATAACTGGATAGGGTATTACAGCTTGGAGATGAAGGACCCATGTGCTCGTGGGATTCTTGCGGTACTGCAGACTAAACGAGACTAAATGAGACTAAATTCACTTGGGTTACCCAGAAACAAAGAAGCTATTGTGACCACGTTGGTTGGCCCCGTGGATGGGAAGTATATTTCTTAATATGGTATTGCACTTAATGGCAAAATTTGCACTGGTCGGTTGGACTTGAAAATAAACATTATTTTTGTTGCTTAAGCTTATGTATTCAGTCATTATTCAATGGTATACTAAAAAAATATTTATATACATTTATATGTGATTAAAATGAAGTGAACAATTCCATATTGATAAAATGACAGAACAACACTGTATATCACGCTATTCCAAGCGTACCTCTAAAAGTCCTCGTTTGAGCAGGAACATTTGGTCTGCATAAGACGTAGCTCCTCTGAGGAAACTCTCTACGGCGCGGGCCTGCCAGAACCTACACAAGACAGTCCACACAGCATGAGTGTTTGCAGTGATGATCTTTAGATGGTCTTAAATCAGAGAAAAAGTGAACCTGAAGGAGGAGTCTGGGGGCTCTCTCTTCATGACGGTGAGCAAGCGTGTGAGCAGACCCTTCTTCCCGTCGCACACCAGGCTCCTGTCCGTGTTGACCAGAGCCTCCACCTCAGGGATGTTGGCCTTCATGGAGATGGCGCTCAGCTCGTTCAGCTCCTGGCTGTTCAGCAGGAGATACTTGTTCCTGAAATGAAAGCATCGTGAGAAAAGAAAGCAAATGAATCAGTCCCAAACAAGCTCTCGATGCTGCCACTCACTCGTGATGATCGCTGAAACTCTGGAGGAGACGTAAAAACTGGATCTTAAAAGAGATTTCCTGATGGAGCAGAATAATGAGGTTGTTAGTTGAAATAAAAGTCATAATAAAAGAGCAAAGGAGGAAGAGGAAATGCTTCATACGGGGCTACAGTCGCAGTTCTCGTTCTGGCCGTGCACCACGTGGTTAGAAGACGTGTACTTCCTCCATATGAGTTTGTCGAAAAGATTGTTGAGACCTGGGATGAGCCTGAACTCTGCCAGCATCTTGTGAACCTGCATCACAAATCAATACCACTTAAAGCTGGGGTACACAACTTTGAATCAAAATCCATGTTACGAGTTCATCGCTCTCAAAACCATTTGATCCTGTTAATTTTTCACATGTTTAGATCAGCCATCAAGGCCAAATACCTCTGTATGTTAAAGAACAGATGTTCAAACAAAATAAAGAAAGTATGTTGTGGTCCTTCATAAGATGTTCTCCATTAGTTCTGCCCAAGACTGTTGGGACAAACTAGACGCATTTATGAAACAACAACAAAAGGTTCTGTACCTGATTCCTCTGCCGGCCCATGAGCAGGACACACAGCACATACAGCACTTCCACTTTATACATAATCTCATGCACAATCTTCATGGACTGGGGCAGCCGGTGTCTGAGTGGGCTGGTGGTTAAGGAGCTCTCATCGGAGGATTCTTTGGGAGAAAAGAACACATGATTGGTCAGTCGTTTCCATGACAAACGAGAGCCCAGTCTCTGCAGCCACAGTTACCGGTGCTGCTCTGCTCCGCCTCCTCGGTGGCCATCTGCATGAGGGCGTCCAGCACCAGGGCGTTGTCTAACCAGGTGTACCAGTCTTCCAGCTCTTGGAGGAAGTTTGCCCCTGTGGCCTCTGACACCTTCCTGGTGGCGAGCTTACAGAGACGCTCGATGAAGCCAGGGATGTTAAGCAAGGTGACTGCAGGGACACACACAGGGACAGACATTAACTGGGATGCCTGGCACATACTGGTTGCCGCGCTTCTGTCAGTCTGCCCCAAGGCAGCTGTGGCCATAGTAGTATGAAGTAAAAAGAAAAAATGCCATGTGAAAAATCGCTGTGTCCAAAAAAAGCATAAAAGCGAATTTATTATCAATTGATTAATCGTAATTACTAAATTATTTATGATAGTTACTCATTTAGTAATAGGTTAATTTTTATAACCATATATAGACTGTTGAGAAGAGGTTTTATGATACAATCCCATGTGTAACAAGACATCTCTATGAAGATGTTCTCCACGGGCATGAGTTTGGGTCAAATCCCATCTCTCTGGCCTTTATGGATCTGAACAACTAATGGATTCATTCAAATATTAAAATATCAAAATATTTACACAGCCTTACATGTAAATGTATAATCGATTGCACGAGTTTACCTTGGTTGACTTCCGCACGCGAGGGGCTGGCATTGCGTTTCTGCTGAGCGTTTTTAGCCAGGAGTGTGTGTTTATCGTCATTCCCCACATCGGGTTCAGAGATGGTGACGGACAGAATGCGACAGAAGTTTGCCAGCTGCTGTTGGTCGAAGCTCTGGACCAAACCGGACAAGTTAGGAATGCCCTCTAAGTGGATCATCTCCTTGGAAGAAATGAAAATACTTCAAGACACAAATCAGACGGGAATGGACCAATGACCAACATGACCAGTTACCTTTTTGACTCCTAGGATATCCTCAATTAAAGTAGCAGTCTGAAGGAAGGTCTTTTTATTCGTCATTAAGGTGAACAAAAACAGAACAAAGTCGTCACGTGCTGCCAGGCTCCTCGTCACGCCCTCGGTCTGTACAAAGGAACGTGTGCGAAGTTATGCATAAAAAAAAGTTCATTTGTGGGTCACAATTAGGGGGCGACCAATTATATGTACTGCCGATATCGACCGATATTGATACAGGCCTAGCCTGGCTTTAGCCCTCCGTAAACTCCGGACAATTATTATTTCCCTACATGTAAGTCTGGGTCTGAACTCATTGGCTGCAGTTATCAAAGTTGTACCCCATCTGACCAATCAGCGAGCGGGTGAGGAGGGTGTTGTAGGAAGGTGTCTGTGAAATCAAGAGTTTGCGCCGAAATGGATGGTTGTAGTTTGGCAATGGCGGAGAAAGCGATAGTAAAGTACCTCAGTCCATAAAGCTGCTGAATAACATCAGGTGATTGTGCTTTAGTGTCAACCACTATGTCTTGACTTTGTTTTTTGTTTTTCTTTTCTTTTTGTCTCTATCTGTGGGTGCTCCTGACCTCCCCCTGCTCCAAGACACATTTCTCCCTTGGGAGACTAAGCAATAAATGAAATTAAATGAAATTAAAGTAATCAGTTCTGGTTCTGCCCCAAATATCAAGAAATTGAAGCCGGAGTAAGAGGAATGTTTAGACAAAGATGTTGTGGCTCTACTCCCTACGGGCTCCGCTAGTGGCAAAGGAGATGCTAAATGCTAAACGCAAGCGACTCACTCAGGCACATTACATGCCTTATTCTAAGTCTACTGGACAACAACTGTGCCGAATGTTGTAGTACTGTAAATGTTCTAAACCGAGAACTGTCTTATTATCGTCAAAATTGAACTTAATAACACAGATACTCACACATATGCAGCAGTTGTATAGAACACTAAGGCAGTCCTTCACCAAATCATCATTCACTACAGCAATAAAGAGGAAGAGGTGAATAACTAAACAAAACAGCCAAATATAGCCCATTAGCCTTATTTTCTCATACTTTTGGGTTTCTTCTTCTGCATAGTTAGTGTAGGCCTCATTAGGATTTCAACTAGCAGCTGAAAAAGACAAACACAATTGAAATCTTTGGGTTTTGGAAACGTCAGACCTCAAAACTGACAAACTTACATCAACTCCACCAAAAAGATCAAAGGTGTAGGTGTTGGGGAAGGTGGATTCCTGAGAGGTCTTTCTATCTTCTGTGACAAAGGACATGGCCTCCATGGACAGTTGTGATGATAATACCTGTAAACATCGGTCAACCATTAAACACTTTATCCAACACAGAGAAGAAGATTGTTTTCCTATTAACATACAACCATAAATATTAGAAAATTATTCCCGTTCAAATTATAATCATACCAACACTAGGGACTTTTCTGGGTCTAAATTAGGACATACCTCAGATCTTAAAGCTAAGGTACCCAACTTTTAAACCATACAAAAATCTATCACCAGAAATATATGCAATATCATGCATGATCCACTTTATAGACAGGACAGTGAAAGAGTGAGGACCATCCTCACTCAGCCCTCAGCCCTAAGGACTCTTATGCAGATGATAAAGGCCAAAAGATATTTTTTCTAAAACTATGTTGGTACAAACATGCATAGATAAAAAGAAATTGGTGATGGGAAAGTATGACATTTCCTCAGTATCATGGCCTAAACATTGTGCAGTACATGTACAAGCACATGTAATAGTCATGTCCTCCACTGATGTTCATAAAATAGATAGACTTGTAATAGCATGATAGACTAAAGTAACTCAAATAATATTTTCTGGGCTGTTTTCCGAGTCTATAAGTGAATTCAAGAGCTTTGTCAAAACAGTATTGATTCATGGCCTTTTACTATCACAGTATTCCTTAAAACCAGTTATCGCCCCATCCCTACTCCTACCTAATATATGGTACCACAGCTTGAGTCGGAGTACAGCACTGACCTTAAGGAGACTGTGGGCCTGGGAGAAGTCACTGTTTGGATGGCTGCTCTCGTACAGCTTCTGCAGGAGGTTGGGGATGCCATGCCACTTTGCTCGTTTGTCCCTCTCCTGGAGCAGACCTCCTGGGAGCTGAAACAAAACAACAGGCTCAGTATGACAGCACTGAACACAGACACACCTGCAGGTCCTGGCCAGCCCTGAATGTGGAAAAGCCTATTGCATGTGATTTTCTGACCATCTTCATACAACAGCAATTTTAATCATCGAAAACCCCCATTTTACTCAATGGGTCAGAAACAACATACAACAACGGTCTGAGGGCCGAACCTGGTTGAGTTTTGT